>MVGT01002055.1:88290-108482 GCA_002174775.1 Macleaya cordata
GTTAATTTTGTTGATAGTTTAAGATTTGATTAGGCCTTTCAGACCCTTATTGGATGAAATTGTTAATTGGGAAGGTTGATTTTGAACCAAATTTATTATTTTAGGTTAGATTGTGGATTCATAGGTCTATATTAATTGAGAAGGATATTTAGAGCAAATTGGGCTGTAGTCCTAAAGCCCTTATTTGATTTGATAAGGACTTGGACCCTTGTAGTGACGGTTTAGGTTAGAATTTAGATGCCTAGACTATTCTATATCGAATTAGTATGGATTAAATTAAGTTTTGAAAGTGGATTAAATGTGTTATTTGCAGTTGGGAGTGTGTACTAATACCAGTACACTAATTGGAGGAAATTAATGCAGTAAAGAGAGTCTTGCGGGATTTGAGGTAGGAACTTATAAATACTTTCTTGTAGCCATTAAAGTGCTTTCAATGCTTTTGATAGGGTTTAGATTTATAAATCAAATTTAATTATTTTGTAAAGCATGCATGATTTATTTGTGATGTCCTATTGATGTGAAAATGATTTTCCAAAAGTATAGTTTTACATAGTGATGTAAAACAGTAATAGTAATTTTTAAAATAACTAGATTCTAATAATTATATATATGAATGAGTTATATACATATATAAGTATATGGATGATTCTTTTCTTATTTATAGTTAAATAAACTATATTTCCAAAAGAATCGAGATTTAATCGTTATCGAGCTTTAGGGATGGGTATATTTCCAAAACCAAATGGATTTTGGGGTTCTTATAATATATATATATATATTTTACTTCCTTCCATATGTTGGGAGAAGTAGTTGTTTTAAGATGATGTGTGGGATGGAGGTTCCCAGTTGTTGGGTATGTGTTGGTGATTCCCTAGGTACGGGCTTTCCCCCGGAATATATACTATATATGTTATGCTGGGCTTTCCCCCGGCTAGGATTATTACCGGCTTTCCCCGGATTATATTACGGGCTTTCCCCCGATTACCCGGCTTTCCCCGGATTATATTACCGGCTTTCCCCGGAATAATATTAGTTGGGAGATCACAACATGTACATGGTTGTTAGTTTTTGTAGGAAAAAGGTATTTTCTACTACTAAAACTTATACTATTATACTATATATCTTTTGGTAATCTGAAAATGGATTTGTAATGCCTACACGAGCAAATCATTGAAGTTTTCCTAAAAACAATGGTTTGTTCCGTATTTTCATTATGTTTTCCTGTCTCATGACAGGAATGGGACTCTCATGATATAGGAAAACTATTGAAATCTAGGTTATTCTATTTCTCTTTTTGGAAAGCCTTGTTTGGATAGGTACGTGTATGATTCTAGAAATGTCGAGGTTATATGCTGCCTAGATTAGGCGAAGACTTGAGGAGCGTGACAACTCCTGGATTATTTTAATGATCATTAAGATGTCTGCACAAGTCAAACGGCTGACCACCGCGACAACGGCTACATCGGCAAATTATGGTCAAGGGTCCACCTGAACCCAAATCATGAGCCAGCGTGCTTCTCACAAAAACCGATAAATCAGTCGCTCGGTCGGAAATCAGGAATTAACGATGGGGTTCCACATCGGTTAAGTTGGAACACGATTTTGCTCACTGACTAGGAGCTGAAACATCTAGTCATACCCTCTTCACTCTAAGATGATTACACTACGCAATATTATGATGTGAGATGTTGTTGTTAGTTTATATCTACTTGTATGGGTAAGTGAATGGTTATCGGTTTATGTTGTAGAACAAGTACCAACTACTTTTACATTTCTGTTTATGATTTCTCGATTTTCTTTTAAAATCTGCATTGTCTTAAATTCATGTTAGTGACTATCTGTTAGTATTATAAGTTTCTTACTGAGCTTTTTGCTCAGATCCAGGAGATATTGTTGCAGAGGGAAACGAGGATATAGGAGAGGATTGGTCAGACTATACCTATACCTTTTGAGGAGATCGATATAGAGAGTTCGTCAGCGATAACTTTCTTACACTTGAGGTGTTGTATCTAGCCTTTTTGAGGTGCTTGTTATCTTACTTGTTTTGTATATATTTTCTTAAGATATGTATATAAGACAAACACACTTATGTATATTATATCACTTAACTCAGGTTATCTATGTATATTATTATGCGAGGCATCGTTTTAGAATTGTGGTTTGAATCCAGCCTAGTGGATGACTAGGTATTATTATTTTGATGAAGTAAGGTAGACTAGTATTGATGAGATGATATGACTATCGTGGATGAATGAAATGATTTAGAAATATTATTTGTGGATAAATCATCTCTTCTACAGGTTTATTACAGGTTGAGAACCCTGAAATTACAGGGGAGACTCTGGCGAATTTTTCGTTCGCCCTAGTCATATTTTGAGGTGATTAGTGATATGGATAGTTGCATTAGTTTAACTCTGATTAGGTTTGTAAACCTTGTTTAGGTTTGTTTAGTACTAATTAGTCACCTTGTATAATTAGCCTAACGCCTCGAGATGCGACTCAATTCTTAGAGATTGTGAGTTTCGAATTGGGGCGTTACAGATGTATATCGTGTAGCTCACTTGGTGCGGTACTATGAGCTATATAGAGTCGTTGACGAAGGCCATATCTAAGCTATGGTGCATTTGAAAGATGTTAAGTCTGGATGAAGAATAGTAATTACTGTAATGGGTGTATGTTCGGAGCAGTATTTGAAGAGAGAGTGTTCAGAGGACCACAACCGATAAAATCTAAAATCTCATATTCAGTGTGTGTCATGATGGCTCCAGGTGAAGTGAGCAGATCCAAGAGTATGTCAACAAGGTGTTGATGGTGTGGGACCATATAGTTCTCGAGGGGAGACTACCATAGTCAAGAAGAGTGGCATTGGAGACAGCACAATCCTTTATGGAATAGTACAGTAAGGTGCAATGAGGCACGGTGGCGCATGGTTGAACCTTCGGAGGAAGGACAAGCACATGGGTGCAACAGTGAGCCTTCAGTGGAAGGTACCTGTACAAGAAGGTGCAGCTATAGCATGATGGTAAGCGATCATCATGGGAAGAGTCGTATAAGTTCAAATGACTAGTATTATTGGTGAAAACATGTTGCTCAGGTACTGGAGTACACTTAAAGCTTGGCGAAGGCCAGTTTAGTGCATAGTGCAGTGCAGTCCGAAGTGGGATGCACATATGCGGTTCAAGGGAACCATATGCGATGTTATTCGTGGTGAAGGTACAAACCGAGGAACTAGAACGCAGCATGGTGCTGAATGAGACGACCGTCAAGTTGGGTTGATTGGTCAATGTATGCATAGAGGTGCTTCTGGAGGAGCTTTCTTTGGGAGGAGTCAGCTGGAGTACACGAGGTACATAAAGTCTGATCCCAGGGAAGCGACATGAAGATGAGTTATTCTGCGATGCTTGCATTGCGGGGCGTAGGGCAAGATCCATCGTAAACTTATACGTAGTATGAAATGATGCGATCAAGATGCTAACTCAAAGTGAAAGCAGAGTCGATGAGGTACTAGAGTGGCTGTAGATTGAGTTATGTTGCGGTGCTTGCACTGCAATGCACATGGAAAGATCCTTTGTAGTGGAGGTGAGTGCTACATTGTGGTTAAGATGCTAACTCAGGGCGAAGCTAATGATGGTAAGGTGCTAGAGTCGCACAGAGCTTGTGTAATGGTGATACTTGAGTGGGCAACACTTGAGTTCTTTGTGGCTCAAGGTGAGTGTTGATGATAAGGCTGGTATGTGTGAACCGATATGGTTTGCGCTGCATCAGGAGTGATGTTTGTTCGAGGTACTAGTGCAGGTAGAGCAATAGAATATTCTACAGTTGTAGCGTGAACCTCTGAGTTGTTTCCATGATTCATCAAAAGAGTTTCAATATGTGGGAAGATAGAGGATGCCTTATAGGGTGAAGAACAATACCAGAAATTATGCAGAGTATAAAGACTCAGGATGGTCAGGTGAACCAAAGTGGGAGAGCCTGCAGTTTGAGTGAGTGTCAAAGGTGACACATGTGCGGAGTTGAGCAATGAAGAGTCGTTGAACCGCTTAACATCAAGGTGATGCATGGGAGGTGTAGCTTGGTGAGGGGACTGAGTGCACATTGGTGAGTTGAATTAAACAAATGAAGCTCAGATGTAGAATATTGAACATTAGTGGATGTATGTGGCTATGCGGAGCCATTTAGAGGACACAGTGGTATCTGTTGAGCAGATTAGTATACAATTTTGCTAGAACTGAGTTCAACAAAAGTGTTGGACGGAGTGTTAGTTGTTCCCAGTGGATGACAGTGGTCGAAGATGGGACAACATTATAACATAGTGTATCAAGACCGGAGTATTAATGAAAGGTCCCTTTAGGTTTGTCAATGTTCATAGTGAGACAATGAAATCAATTTTAAGTCCATACTTGAGTTAGAGTTAGGTTGTATCCTTCGTGCAAACTCACACTTCATCGAAGATCGAGAAAAAGCACACCATCGGACTCAACTCACCATCGAAACTCACCACATGTTGGTAAGTGATATTGATTATCATTTATAGGTGGTTAGAATGCATGAGGACTTAGCTTCATATGCTAGGATGAACTTAGAACCACTTTGAACATCTTTTAGGTCCATTCTAGGCATTTCAGCATGGTGGTATCGATACCCACAAGGTGAGTATATAGGCTATGTCAGTATCGATACTGCCGGAGTGAGTATCGATACTGGCATGCTGGTATCGATACACACTCAGCTGGTATCGATACTGGCCTGCTGGTATCGATACCCACTCAGCTGGTAATGATACTCAGGCCTGTTCGTAAATTTGGTTTTATCCTGTGCGATTTTTGGCCTAGGGCTTTATGCCCTTTTGGTCTTTTGACCCAAAAACCTTAGGTTTTGCTCATTCTTTATATAAAGAAGAGAAGCAAACCATTTTAGTCGAGGCATCTAAGAAGCAGAGAGTTAGAGAGCTTAAAGTGAGAAACCATTAAGAGACTCCTTGGTAGTCATCTTCTCCAATACCTAGGGCTTCAAGATCATGAGAGAGATTGAGCTAACTTCTTCATGAGAGTTGATTTAGATCTATTCTTATAGGGCTTTTCATTTTAGCTAGACCTTACATATCATTCTAGCATGAGAGCCACAAAAGGTTGAAGAACACCAAACCTTCAAACACCATTACAGTCACTGGTGGAGTTCCGGCGAGGTGCATGCTCGTAAATTCGAGCATGCATGTACGAGGCTTGGTAGATTCCAAGTTAGAGGCATACAAGAGGCTTATGGATTCAAGCTAACAAGTGCGAGGCTTGGTGGATTCCGAGTTGGAGACGCACATATCATTGAAGGGGCGATTCGTGGATTCGAGTCGTGGAGAAAGACCGGTCGAGTTTGCATGAGGGATTCGTGTTGTCGATAAGAACAGTTATAAGATTTCTCACAACTCATAGTGGTAATTTCTGGACTAGGTCCCGGGGTTTTTTCCGTTAGGTTTTTCCCTATCAACAAAAATCATTTGTGTTGAATGGTTACATGTGTGAATAATTTTTATGCAAGATTGAAATATTCGATTCTACCTTATTTCTGCATTGGAGAATCAAATAAGTCAATACTTGTTTGTTTCAATTTCTACTTGTTATGGTTGCATTAAGAATTAATTTTTGAATAAGTAGATATTGATCCCCTTCCATATACACCTATATTAATGTTTATTGTTTAAGACATAAACCTAGGAATAGGTGATATTTCAATTAGTATAAAATCTGAAGGTGTACCATGAGTTTTATCGATGAGGGAATTCGACAAAGCGAGTGGGGGAGCCTATCACGGTCAGTTCCTTGACTATGCGTAGACCATGACTTAGTTGGTGGGCTTGATGCATATGCGCGGCATAGAGGTGTGATGCACTTGAATATGCGAGATTGAGCTGAAGGGCGAAGTAAAGCTTCATGGCACAGAGGTGCTATGTTGTGAATATTCGGGAGCGAGCTAGAGGGCTTGGTGAAGCTTCTAGGCTTGGAGAAGCTGCGAAGTGCATATTCATTTCATGGGCTGAAAAATAGTACGATTGGTCTCATAATTTGATGTTTCCTTTAGGCGGAGGGCTAAAGGCTTAAGAGACTACTATAGGGAGGGGTCCCGACCTCCTTGCTGCATATTCGTATGTAGCTTAATTGGGAATTCAAAGGATAAAGCTATCCAAGACTATGTCTTAGTATGCTTATGGATATGCATGGCATACTTTGTGTTGAGCAATCCGGGGTAGTGTACCACAGTTTGGCATAGCAAGGGGCGAGCTACATCTGGATCATGTTGGATGCTAGTAAGTTGCATACTAGCGTTCCTATATTGCTATGCCGGAACGTTTGCCAGGATGGAGCTCGCATATGAGTATGTTTGGTTGTAGCCTTGATGCTTCCTGACAGGTGGAGCTTATGACTGTATAGGAAGTCCGAGTAATGTCGGTTTGGCCTGGTAGACGGCTATTAATGGTTACCTTCCCGGTACTGTGGAGACAGTGAATCCTACCTGTTGGACGAGTGTCGTAGGACACAATATAGTGACTCGTAGGCTGACATATGACCGTTGCTCTAGGTTATTTTTCCGTTGTGTACGTTGGTGCAAGATGACTAGAAGGTCTTGAGTAGAACCGAGATGGTTAGTGAGGCTGACTATGGACTAGGAGGGGGGTCTGTAGTACCGCACGGGTAGACGGTATTGAGAATTTCTGCTGCGTGATCGCATATATTATTGGTAGACCTTTTCGCCGGTGACACACGACATGGTAGATGGAACGGTTAGGCATTGCATGTCACACTTATAGTAGTGAGGCGTGCCAACAGTAGGCACGACATATAGTCATTAGCGTGCCAATGGTCGACACAATTAGGCGCGACTACTGGCACGATTATCAGTATAATGGCTCTTTTTTATTTTTTTGTTTTTTAACCAAAATGCCCCTATTAACAGCTAGAAAACTACTTTCAAGGGCATTATGGTCATGTGCATACCCCTTACCCCATTTTTCTATAAATACCAACCTCATACACCCTATTTTCCTCACAAAACTTCAATTATTTCTCTCAATCTCTCCTAAAATTCTATCTATCTCACAATATCATTCTCTTACTTAATTAGCAACACAAAATCAAGGGCTATCATGATTCAAGGGGTTAAAAATTTTAAAAACATCAAGGTGTTGAATTTAAAATAAAGAATTCAATATCTCAATTCTCAATCAATTTTTGTTCATTTTTTGAGGTACTTATATTTTTAATTTAATTTTTTTTTTATATATATATCATTATGGATCATCTCTATAATTCTCCTCCACATGTTGATGATGATGATAATATTACTCCACCCCAAGAACAAGTAGGCCCTACTATTCTGTCACGCCCCGCTCACACGTGTGCCCAATATTATCCCTGCTTTTTTCACCCCCGGGGTACAGGGTTTTGTTCTTAGGTGAGCCTAGAGAGCTCACCTAAAAGGCCTCGGTACAATGTAAGACGATTCGTAACCTCATAGCCCAGGCTCTGGACACTCTCCTAGGCGATGTGGGACTAATACATCCTCCCACCACCCCATAGGGTGAGCCGTCCTCGGCTCTGATACCATAATTGTCACGCCCCACTCATACGTGTGCCCAATATTGTCCTTGCTTTTTCCACCCCCCCGGAAACCCTGTACCCCGGGGGGTGGAAAAAGTAGGGACAATGTCACACCCCAATTTTCGGTACTTTAAATCCGACCCGATTCGCCGAGTCCGAAAACCAAGGCGTGATTAGTGTAATAGAAGTGTAAGTAAAAATATCGAATAAAACTCATTTACTTTACTTTTGAAAGACAATGAATTTAAAAACATTTTGTTAATGGTCTACTTTAGTCAACATTTGTTATCTTAAAATAAGGTCCAATACAACCAAGTCTAAGTAAAGGCCAACTTAAGTCTCTAACTAAGTCAAAGTCAAGTCAAGTCAGCCAATATTTAGGTCAACGCACATTGACTCGTCAAAAACATTCCAAATCAAAGAAAAATAAAAATTTAATGTTTGAATACAATTTCTGTTTCAACTGCGCACAGTTGAGTAAAATGGACGTATCTATTTAACCGTAAATCCTAATTTTATAAATAAATTCATTATAGAACTAGATTCACAGATCTACAACTTAATTAGAAATAGCCAGAGGCCAATTCCGATCATAAGGGGCCCAAATAAGCGTCCGAAGTACTGATATTGACGTGTAAAAACTCAGAAAATATAATTTCAGCTTTTTAACAATATTCGTAAAATCAGTAAATTTAAAGAGAAATTGCTATATAATCTGAAATTCAAAATAAATGTTATAATACCATTTTAAAAAGGAAAAATCGAGATCTATAACTTTGTTAGAAATAGACTCGGCTCAATTTGGACCGGAACATATCCAAAAATACTGTTTTGTGAATCTGACAGTATGAATTATGGGAATTATACAATTTCGTATAAAATCTAATTAATTCAATTATTCATGACGATAATTAAATGTAAATTAATACATAAATTATACAATTTAAAACTTAACATCTAAGTTTATAAAAATGTTAAAACAATAAGAATTAATACAAATAACCCTTATCCAAAGTGAAAGAATAGTAGTTTAATTAATCAGCTATATTTATAAAAATTTGATAACACAAGCTATCTGCTTCTTAATCTGTACATCTTTGAATCCTTCACCCTCAACGTAACCTGTGGGGGGAATTTAGGGGTGAGTAAAACTCAGTAGGTGCAAACTATCAAAAAATAATAGATTAAAAACATGCAAAAATCACCATAATAATGCATCAAAAAGAGATTTTTCATTTTAAATAATTAACCATTATTTTAGGTCCATTACATCGGTGTCCACCGTCTCCTCAAGTCGGAACTCAACGGTACCTGCAGGTGTTATGGGGGTCTCCCATTACCGATACCATCTAGATTTATTTTTAATCTAGATAACAAGTTATTATTAAACTTCCTTTAATTCATTTTTCTTATGAATAAAAACTCAACCCTTGCATTAAATAAATAATTGTAACCATGCAAGATAAATACATTTCATATGTAATTTCATAAAAAAAAACATAAAATTAGATTTTGTTTATAGTAGGGATCCCACCTACCTTATTCACTATCTCCAATTCAATGGTGTAGATCATTAAATTTCCATAACCTTGTTGATATATGTAATATGAACATTATGTAATTAAATAAGGTATAAAATAAAAAATAAAATGGAGACATGTTATAAAGAGAGAGATATATATGAGAGAAGAGTAGAGAAAGTAAGTATAAGTGGGAGATAGAAGGGAAGAAAGGGGAGAGATTTGTGAGAAAAATTAGTAAGGGATTAGGGGTTTATATAGGAAATTTAATTTATTTTTTTATTATTATTTCTTTTAAAAATAATTTTTTATTTAAATATTTTATTAATTTCTTTTAAGTGCTGCTACAGTAGTCGACTGCTACTACTGTAGCAACAGCCCATGTGCTAATAAAAAAAATATTAATTTTTATTAATTTAATTAATTAATTAATTAATTAAAATTTTTTTTTCTTAGAGATAACTCTCTTAAAGTACATTATGAGTTTCCATGCAAATTACCATACATATGAGAAATTTATTTTTTAAATCAATACTCACCCAAATGGGCATATTTTCATACTAACTTAATTATGTTGGTCAAGTGTGGAATATTCACACTATAGAATTTCTTGGGGTATTACAGACAATATTGGTACACGTGTGAGCGGGGCATGATAATTATGGTATCAGAGCCGATGACGGCTCATCCTATGGGGTGGTGGGAGGAGGTATTAGTTCCACATCGCCTAGGAGAGTGTCCAGAGCCTGGGCTATGAGGTTACGAATCGTCTTACATTGTGTCCGAGGCCTTTTAGGTGAGCTCTCTGGGCTCACCTAAGAACAAAACCCTGTACCCCGGGGGGGTGGAAAAAGCAGGGACAATATTAGGCACACGTGTGAGCGGGGCGTGACATATTCCCTCTACTGATACTAGTAAAAAAAAAGATCAAGGGTTAGAGCATCAAATTTTAGAACCATTTTACAATTAAAGAGATGGAGCATCTCGGTCAAATATGAAAAAGAGCCGTATGCAATCTTTATCCTGCACATTATGAACCACATTCTAAAGGCAGTACCGGTAGCCTAAGGAGGCACCTTGAGACTTGTCTTTTTGAACACCAAAACCCTAATGACCCAAAACATACTCAAATTAATATAGGACTTAGTGAGATGGGAACTTTTACATACAACCAATGTAAAATGCGAGATGGGTTAGCATTATATGTAGCTGGAGCAGAACAAAGTTTTTAATGATAGGAAATCAAAGTTAAGTTTCGAATTTTCTTTTCGTATTGGTTTAATTTCTTTTACTTCCGATATATAGACGGGACTTTGTCTTACTGCCCCATTATATTGATGCCAGCTCTTGGACTTTAATTAAAAATTTATTGTCTTTCGTATGTTAGAATATCCCCACAGTGGTTAACATATATATCAATGCATTTTAAGTATACTCAATGAATATAACATTGTCTCTAAATATTTTAATATTAGTAACGCTAGTGTTAATATAAGTGCAATTGAATTATTTAAATATAATTTTAGTCCTCCTTACCAAGGATAATTATTTCACATTAAATGTTGTTGTCACATTATTAACTTGATTGTACGGGAGGGAATTAAAGAACTTAATGATGATCCAGACCTTAATTTTGTTGAGAAAATTAAGGATGCCATACTTTTTATTGTTTGTTAACCTTCTAGATTACAAAATTTTAAACAATTATGTACTCTTAATGGTTTGAAACCTAGAACATTTAAAACCGACATGCCTACACATTGGAACACAACCTATTTTATGTTAAAACAATGCAAAGGTTATGAAAATATAATTGTAAATTTTAATAATCAATATGGCAATACTATTGTAACTCATCATGATTTTGTATGTGCTACTAGTTTAGCAACTTTTTTAGAAATTTTTACAGATTTACAAAGGCTTTATCCAGTGTTTATTATCCTACTACTTGTATTGCACTTAATCATTTGTATAATATTTCAGTAGCTTTTATGAATTGTAGAACATATCCAATTTATGATTCCGTTTTAAATAAAATGGAAGATAAGTATAGAAAATATTGGGAAGAAATTACTCTTATTTTTTATTTAGCCTCATATATGGACCCTAAGAGAAAATTAGATGGTACCATGTTACTAATTGATAGTATTTCCTCAAATTTATTTATTGATATTTCAGTTACAGAGTCTATTATTTTTAAAATGTTAAACGAGTTATATAAATATTATTCTGCAAAGTATAATGCTAGTGCACAACAAACATCTGTAGTGCAAACCCAACCCCAATATCAAGATGAAACAGAATTATTACTTGCTAGAAAAAAAAGGTAAACAAGTAGTAGGTTCTGAAAATACATCCGAACTTGATTTATATTTAAGCACTGTATTTCAAGTAGATAGTGGGGCTGATATTTTGACTTGGTGGAAATCAAATGGCACTAAGAATTATCCAGTGCTTTCCATCATGGCACGTGATTACTAACACCTCCAATGTCTTCAGTAGCATCGGAGTCTACTTTTAATGCAGGTGGCAGGGTTCAAAGCGACAGAAGGAGCAGATTGAAGGATGACAATTTGGATGCTCTAATTTGCCTTAAGAATTGGGACGATTTAGACCGTAGGATACAAGATGTTGAAGATGATTTAACTGAAGATTTTGAAAATTTAGAAGTAAGTTAAACATTAAATATAAATAAATAAGCATTATATTTTTTATATAATTTACGATTAAAAGTTTGAGTAATGCAAATGATTGATAGTTGAGTGGGTGCCAACCTAGTTGGGATGTACTCAAACTATAGTGATGCAGTTCTCACCTTTGTTTAGCAAAATAACAAATGATGTATTTATTCAATAGTAATAAAAGTTAGTTTATAGAGATTTTACATTTGATTTAATATTTTCTATAATATTATTAAAAGTTGGCACTTTGGCACATGCAAATGGCATTTGGCACATGCAAAATGGTACTTGGCACATGCAAATGGCACGTGACACATGCAAAATAGCATTTGGCATATGCAAAATGGTACAAGACAAATGAAAATGGCACTTGGCACATGAAAATGGCATTTGGCACATGAATATGACAAATAACACATGAAAATAGCACTTGTTACGTTATTGGCACGGTTAGGCACACTGTTGGCACGATTCTTGGTACGCTAATGGCACGGTTGCCAGCACGACAGATGGCACGACAAGGCACTAAAAATGGCATGTTGAGGCACGTTAATGGCACGTTAAGGGACGACTAATGACACGTTAAGGCATGATAGGCACGCCGTGCTGGAACGGCACGACACAACTATAAGCATGTCGTGCCAACGGGCCATGCTGTACTGAGTGGTTAGTGCGAATTGCACGGTATGGCACGACACGTTTATTAACTGTGCCAGCCATGCCGGCACGACACGCTTCTAGGTCGTGCCATGCTGGCACAACACGGCACAATTAACACCTCTACTATTTTGGTCAAACAACAAAAATTCTAGATTTTCTATTGTTTTCACCAATCTAACGAATTTTTCCACCACCTTATTCAGCATCACAATACCGAGTACATTCAACCTCATTCGACTCAAACATTTAAAACATTGAATCTCACATTTGGGAGTCTTATATATATAGTATGAAATAAACTCCATAAAGAATTTTTTTTTCACAAAACGAGTTTGGGGAAGGCTGGTCATCAAAACGTCAAAAAAAATTAGAGCAAAAGAAAATAAAGCATTGTAGAGAAGACCAAAAATACAAAATCAGTTTTAAAAAAAAAAAAAATAGTTGTGCATGCTCTATGAGTCCGGACAATACATAGTTTATATTTTTTTTCTATAGAAAGACATCTGTTCGGTTGTTGGCTAGAGTTAGATGTGAGTTAGCTTTTTTAAAACAAGTCAAAGGCATTTTATTTGGTCATGCTAGTACTTCACAAAAGCCCTTAACATCACCAAGTAGCTCTTAACTTAGGTGGCCCTTATCGATTACCTATACGATAGATATCATGAGCCTTTTTTATGAGGATGATCTACATGGTAGGGTGAACATCATCACCAAATTTTAGCCCTTAGATACAATGCAAATAGACCCCACATCAATTCGATTTGGGTTTTGTCCACAAACCTTCAGGATATTGGGACAGAAGATTTGGGGACAAAACTCAGGTCGAATTGATGTCGGGTCTATTTGCATTGTATCTAATGGCTGGATTTTGGTGATTATGTTCACCCACCATGTAGATCAATATCACTCGAATATAATTAGGGGGTTGTTAAATGAGTTCCTCAAAATATTTGGGGATGGACAAGTTTTTAGGATTTTTTTTCATCCAAATTATTACTCATTTTTACTTGGGTGTGGTGTGGGGGCAAACTAACCTAACACTTAACACCCACTTTCTCTCTTCATCCACTAAAATTAAATAGCAACACCTACCCCTACCAATACCATCATCTTCATCACACCTCCACCGCTGGCCACTTCCACCGCTGGCCACTTCTTCTTCTTTCTCTATCGCCGACCAATACTGCCACCGCCGCCAGCCACTTGAAAAGGGAAAAAAAATTTTAGATCTGAATTTTTTTATAGATTTGGATAGGTAAAGGTGAGAGAAAGAAAGAGAGAGAGAGAATGAGGAGAGAGATAAAGGGGGACAGAGATCGTGAAGAAGAAAAAGAAAGAAAAAAGTAGAAAAAAGAAGAAGAAGTGGCCGGCGGTAGAGTGGTTCTGACCGGAGGTGGGGATGGTGGGTGTATTTTTTGTTGGGATATTTTTTAGGGTTGGGGTGTTTTTTGGGGTTGGGTTGAAAAATATCAACCCATATTTAAATGACCATCACCTAAGTAAAACTAAATCCATCCCCCCAACCAACTTAAACAATCTAGTCCACCCCCAAATCTTATCCATCCCCCCAATATTTTGAGGAACTCCATTAACAACACCCTATAATTATTGTTTGGCATTGGTTTCTTGAAAAAGGGAATAGGTGTTCCTAATCCTCACTCAAATACTAAGTCCTATTTTGTAGACCCACCTTTAACGTGGGTTGACAAAACCCACCATGCTATTGGTTTTCATAAATCAATCTGCCATCTCTTTAAATTATATTTTCAATATTTTAAAACAACATTTTCATTTAAAAAAGAACATAAATAACGAGAAACGAGAAAGTGGAATACCCAAAACCCAAAACAAATTTATTACCTTCTTTCCACCATTAAACTCGTCTAAGAAAGAAACCAAAACTTGTAAAAATTCATCTATCAATCTGATATGTGCACACATCGCAGTTGCTGCTACTTCATCCATGGAGTATAAAAATGTTTACTCTCGCACAACTTCGACAATGGTGACCTGCTGTGACGCCTTGAACCCCGGACCCGTGACCCGACCTGGTCACAGAGATCCACGACCCGAGGTGTCACTATTGTGCAGAAGGAAAAAACAACTTAAAACATTAACCTTTTAGAAATCAAAAAGGATTTAAGAAGATTGAAAGAGAAACCAAAACAACGAACAATCTTTGAAAAATTCTTGAGAATTTGTTTTGCTTAAAAAACAAGTGGTTTTTGTTTCAAAGTGAACGTAAGGATGTTAGGTTTACTTCAACATTTTTTTCAAATATTTATAATGAACGTAATCATCTGCTAAAATAGAAGGTTTACAAAACATATGCAAATTAACTAGCTTTTACATCAGTCCAAAGAAAGCTTTGTATCTTACTCACTTTAAATCAGTTTTCGACACCGTTTGATTCTTTATAAATGAGCCTCAAAGGCCATCAACTTCTGTGTTTTGGACTGAATCTGATTTGTGGGTGATTTTAATATACCAAATTAATCGATAAATTATAACCCAAATAACAATTTGTGCAGTCCTGAAAAGGATGAAGTATAATTTATCATTTCTAATATGGGTTCTTTGAAATCTCTAGGACAGGATGTTAGCAAAATAGTGCAGAAGCCAAGATCGAGCCCCACGATCAATACACAAAATAATAATTAACTAAACAAATACACATAACCATTGCGAGAAAATTCATCAACTAATGTGATGAAAAATCTTTACCCACTTGAAGTAGGAGTTTGAAATGGGCCACATATTTTTTATGTATAAAGTAATAAGTTTTACAATTTATACATAAAAAATATGTGGCCCGTTTCAAACTCCTACTTCAAGTGGGTAAAGATTTTTCATCACATTAGTTGATGAATTTTCTCGCAATGGTTATGTGTATTTGTTTGGTGAGAAAGCAGAGGCACTAGATATATTTAAAGTCTATAAGACAGAAGTTGAGCATCAGCTTGACAAGAAAATTAAAGTAGTACTATGTTTTGATCGTGGTGGTAAATACTACTGAAGGTACGATCAAACATGTCGTAATCCAGAGCCATTTGCTAAATATCTATAAGAATGCGATTGAGTTGAATAATACACCATGCCAGGTATACCTAAGAAGAATGGTTTACTAAATGGAAAAATCTCACTCTTATGGATAAGTCAAGGAATATGATGAGTAATTCATCATTATTAGAAAGCTTGTGGGGTGAAGCCTTGAAGACCGCAAATTACATCCTAAACCGAGTGCCTTCCAAGGCAATCTCGAGAACTCTTTTTGAGTTATAGACACATAATAAGCTCTGATACCACATGTTAGCAAAATAGTGCAGAAGCCAAGATCGAGCCCCACGATCAATACATAAAATAATAATTAACTAAATAAATAATAATATGTCAGTACAATTTGCATAAAAAAAATAGGCACATAACACACTGTAATTAGTAGGTCAAAATTAGGGCTTGAAACCCTCACAGATGGATCCGGAAGGCCAGAAAACCTTAGGGTACTAAATTACGATACAATTAGATATCAAATAGTGGCTAAATTAAAAGAAAAACTAGTTTTAGCCTACTATATACAAAACAAACAGTCCCTAAAGGAAAACCACTTTTCAGAAAATCAATTAACTGAAAACCACTTTTCTGAAAATCACTTAACTGAAAACTACTTTTTTTTAATGAATTTTTCAAAAACTGTTATATAACAAACAGATTCATAGACTCATTCTGAGTTTCTGTGGCCGATTCAAATCGCTGAGTCAATTCGATTGAGTTGACTCATCTTCTTCTCCAATTAAAAAAAAATAAAAAAATATGACGGCGGGCATGACTATGCTGATCGACCCACTCTCTGCGGGCGACGGTAAAGTTACCACCGGCGGCAATTTATTATTTTAGTTTTATTTAAAGTATGATGTTACAGAGTTGTGTAGATGATCGGTACAACAGTCTGTGTATCTATGATTGAAAGATGTACAGAAAACTAACAACTATCAAGAGTTCATATAAATTAGGTACTAATTAAACAGAGTACCATCCATCAAGTATAAACAAAGGTGAACAACCCAAAAATTTTCCGTTAACGATTTTAAGTTACTTTTAACAACAATGTAAATTGGGTACTAATTAAATATTAAATTATCACCATGTTAACTTGTCGAAATTTATAGTAAGCATCAAAAACCTCTCAATAGTTATTAAAGTTCGATCATATAGACATAATCGTTAACAATCAGTTGTCCGAGAAAATATATATATATATATATATAATGAAACATCAATACTTAATTTAATTTACCATTAACGATTTAATAACCCGGCCAGTCCATACTTGATTAATAATTATGAGTTTTCGATAGATCGCGATGAGTAAACATCCGATCAAAATTGTATGAACAGTTATATTTTATGTATTAATTCGTGGGTGGCTCTGATACCAATTACAAAAACAATGGATTTGACTCTTACTGTAAGTCAACTAGATTCCAGACTTTATCCTTATCCATAGAGTTTAACTCTTCCTTCATAGCTTCTGACTATTTTAGAGCAACAATATTATGTACGATCTATATAATGGCATATTAACTGCTAGTTTAACTGGGACTTATTTCATGTGAGGTTATATGCTCTTCAGGCTCCTTGTGATCAAATCACATCTTACATGGTATCTAATGATATGATTATATCATCCTTTGAAGTATGAACTAAAATTCGGATATCCTCAAATACCAAGTGCCTGGGCTCTATACTCCTACTGTTTTGACCATCCTCAATAAACATAGCATGTAGATTCTCAAAAATTCTAGTACTATTTGATGGACAGTAAAAATTATAACCTCACCTTTCTAGATATCTGATAAAAATAACAGTTCACTGCCCTGGGATCATACTCCGTAATTTATTGTGAATAGTATAACCTTGCTTCCGCTGCCATCCCCAGACGCATAGGTGGACAGTAAAAATTATAACCTCACCTTTCTAGATATCTAATTAGGAAACCCTAACCATCAAGGAATTCCAATTAGATACTTACTAAAATTGTGCAATAACGATACGGTGTAACATATTGTATTATATTACAATGTACCCTTCTAAGATATGGATAGGATTAATCCGGTTTATTAAAATATAAAATTAATTATTGTGACCATAATTCTTACATTCTCCCACTTGGTCAACAATAATGATTTTATTTGAAAAATATTTTGAAAAGACTCTTCCGGATTAACAAATTTTAAACGACCTTCGAGTGCGTACTCATTTGAAAAACAAACTATCCATATCCTGAGAATTCACCTGCATCAACCGATATAGAGTCCCTTCGAGTCTACTAATATCGAATCATGAAAGTCAATATATCATTATATTAACATATGACCGTTCCATGGTTACAAGATTAGTTCACTCTACTCCATAGTCACAATTTTAAAACTGCATTAGGTTAGCTACTCCTACGCAAACAAATGGTCCAATTGTGTTTGCTTAAAACACATTGTATCTCAAAATAGGACACAACATAATCTTATTTCCATACACACGTGCACAAATATGGAAACTGAAATAAATGAGGATTAAATAGAAAAATGTGATCACAAAAACGTAAATGTCAATAACTGAGCCATATACAACCTCCCACTAACTAAGGGAATCAAAACTGTCAACGAGACCCATACGAGTAACATGTTCGTCATACAGCATTGGAGGCAAACCCTTAGTCATAGGATCAGCAAGCATTTTCTTTGTACTAATGTGCTCAACTGACACTAGCTGATTCTTAATCCTCTCCTTCACAACAAGAAATTTAATGTCTATGTATCTAGACCTGCCTAAAGTACTCTTCTTGTTGGTATTCGAATATGTAACTGCAGCAGAGTTGTCACAGAAAATCACCAATGGTTTGGAAATAGAATCCACAACCTGAAGGCCTGAGATGAAATTCCGTAACCATAAAGCTTGAGATGTGGCTTCATGGCAAGCTATGTACTCTGCTTCCTTCGTGGACGAAGATATGATTGTCTGTTTGACACTTCTCCACGATATGGCTCCTTCAGCCATCATAAATATATATCGTGAAGTAGATCTCTTGCTATCCTGATAACCAGCAAAGTCAGAATCTGTATAACCCGTCACTTCAAGTTTGTCGGTCCTCCTGTATGTGAGCATATGGTTCTTAGTCTTTTGCAAGTACCTCATAACTTTCTTTGCCGCTTGCCAGTGATCCATTCCAGGATCACTCTGGTACCTGCCTAGCACCCCGACAGCAAATGCTATATCTGGCCGTGTACAAACCTGAGCATACATAAGACTCCCTACTGCAGATGCATAAGGGATATTTTCCATTTTCTTTCGCTCTAAGTCATTTCTCGGACACTGGAACTTTCCAAATCTATCACCCTTGACAATAGGTGCATCCCCACCTTTACAGTCTTGCATGCCGAATCGTTGTAGAACTCTATCTATGTAGGTTCTCTGTGACAATCCAAGTATCCCACGAGATCTATCTCGGTGAATCTCAATGCCAATGACGAAAGAGGCTTCACCTAGATCCTTCATCTCAAATTTTTGAGATAGAAAATGTTTAGTCTCATGTAATAGATTAATGTCACTACTAGCAAGTAAGATGTCATCGACATACAACACTAAAAAAATGAATTTACTCCCACTGACTTTCAGATAAATGCACTCATCAACTATATTTTCCTTAAAACCATATGAAGTGATTATCTCATCAAATTTTAAATACCATTGTCTAGATGCCTGTTTTAAACCATAGATGGATCTCTGAAGTTTGCAAACTAAATGTTCATTGCCCTCAATTTCAAAACCTTCTGGTTGTACCATATAAACGTCTTCGAGCAAGTCACCATTTAAGAATGCAGTCTTCACATCCATTTGATGTAACTCTAGGTCAAAATGAGCCACTAATGCCATTATAACTCTCAATGAGTCTTTACTTGAAACTGGAGAAAATGTTTCCTTATAATCGATGCCTTTTTGTTGAGTGTAACCATTGGCAACAAGTCTGGCTTTAAACCTATGCTATTGACTGAGAGTAATTCATCATTATTAGAAAGCTTGTGGGGTGAAGCCTTGAAGACCGCAAATTACATCCTAAACCGAGTGCCTTCCAAGGCAATCTCGAGAATTCTTTTTGAGTTATGGACACATAATAAGCTCTGATACCACATGTTAGCAAAATAGTGCGGAAGCCAAGATCGAGCCCCACGATCAATACACAAAATAATAATTAACTAAATAAATCACATACCTGTCATCGCTTTAATCCAAGATGAACTGCTTCAATTGCTGAGAGTTTTGATGTGGGACCCCGCTAACAAAAAAAAAGAAAATCTATTGCTAATAATATTAATATTATTAGCATTAGTAATATTTACTTGTAGTATTGGTAATATTAGGTGTTTAGCAAAAAAAAAATTATAATAGGGGGTTGTACCTATAACAAGGGTATTAGTGGAAATAGTAGTATTTTGTTTAAAACAAAAAAAAATCTGAATTGATTATATATATATAGATATATTAGTTAGTATGTTGTTAGAAAGAAAGAAAAATAAGAAAGAGAAAAAGAAAATAAGAAAGAGAGGAGACTTGAGAGAAGGTTAGAGAGGAGGAAGAGAGAACCGTGGGAGGAAGAAGAGAGAAAGAAAGAAGAAAAACCAGGAAGAAAGTGGGGGGGGAGCAGATCGTCCAGGGAGAGAGAAAGAGAGAGAGAGAGAGAGAGAGAGAGA
>MVGT01002055.1:112644-135398 GCA_002174775.1 Macleaya cordata
TGAGTCTTCAATCCTCTACTCTCTAACACTTAGGATGATGGATCTCCTAGCCTTCATATGTTTATATAGAGAGAGGACTGGGACCCAATATAGAAACTGATTCTAATTAGGAAACCCTAACCATCAAGGAATTCCAATTAGATACTTACTAAAATTGTGCAATAACGATACGGTATAACACATTGTATTATATTACAATGTACCCTTCTAAGATATGGATAGGATTAATCCGGTTTATTAAAATATAAAATTAATTATTGTGACCATAATTCTTACACAGGATGGCTATCTGGCAATCGTTCATAAAAAAATTTGTTTACTTTTGGGTGATGATGTTACTACTATGATCCAAAATGTTTTTAGGTCTTTTGAACTCCCAGAAAATCTCAATAAGACCTATATTGTTTTGATTCCAAAAATTTCTAATCCTGCATCCCCAATCGATTTTCGACCCATTGCTTTATGTAATGTATTTTATAAGGTAGTAACAAAAATTATAGCAAATCGTCTTAAAGTTTTCTTGAATTAATTTATTTTTTGCACTTAACTGCTTTTGTCAGTGATCGTCAGATTACGAATAATTTAATTGTCGCTCAAGAATTAATTCATTCCATAAAACTTTCATCTGCTCGCTCTGGGTCTTTTGCATTGAAAATTGACATGTCCAAAACCTATAATCGAGTGGATTGGAATTCCCTTCGTCATGTGCTTCAACATTTTGGGATTCAGGGTAACAATCTTAAATTAATCATGAATTATGTTTCTACTCCAACTTTGTCTATCCTCATCAATAGGAGACCTAAAGGAAATTTTGCAAGTACTAGAGGTTTGCAGCAGGGTTGTCCATTATCACCATATTTATTTATTCTTTGTACTGAAGGTCTCACTTGGTTAATTAATTATCATGTTCAATATGGTTTATACCAAGGTCTTAAAATCAACAGTTATGCCCAGTCGCTTCACATTTGATGTTTGCAGATGACTTATTCCATTTTGGTACTGCTACTGATCAGAATATTAACACTTTCTGTGACATTTTACAGATTTTCTCATCTTGTTCTGGTCAGCAAGTAAATTACACTAAGTCATCCATCCATTTCAGTAAGTCAGCATCAATTGACCGTTGTAACACCCTTTATCATGTTGGTAGGTTAATACTCATCCATTCTTCATTAGCTTCTGTCTACATCTTTTTTATGTCCATATACCTTCTTCCCAAAGGTACATTGAAACAACTCACTAGGATCCAAAGGAATTTTTGGTGGGGTCATGACTCCAACCAAAAGAAACTACATTTTTTGAAATGGTCTAAATTTTGCACTCCAAAAGATCAAGGTGGTCTTGGAATTCGATTACTCAAATTAGTTAACCGTTCTCTTATCGCCAAACAAAATTGGAGATTTCTTCAAAATCCTAATGCTCTTTGGGTTCGGTTAGTTAGTGCTAAATACCTGAAAACCAGAACTATTTGGGATTGCCCGACTAATGGTTCTTGTTCTCTTATTTGGAGAGATTTCCTTTTAGTTAGGCAGGACTTACTTTCTAATCTATTTTGGGTTATTGGAGATGGTTGTAATGTTTGAATTTGGGACGACCCTTAGATTCCCACTCTCTTGGGTTTTAAACCAATTGGAGGTGTTAATACGTCTACCCTTCTGTATGGTGTGTGTGATCTTTTTCTTCCTAATTCACATAATTGGAATCGCCTTTGTTACATATGGTATTCTCGAATCTAGAAGTTCAAGAAATTTTGAAGATTTGGCCTTCTCAATCCTCTCAACCGGATAAGCTCGTTTGGAAACATACTCCGTCAATCAGGTTTGTTTACTACTAAGTCTTTATACAAGACTATGCAAGATCAATCTCCTTCTTCTTCTACTTTAGGTACGAGTTAATTTTTCCTTGGAAAAAGCTTTGGGCTCTTAAGACTTGTGCTCCACGTATAAAATGTTTGTTTGGAGATTGCTTTGAGGTGTACTACCTTTTTTTTAAGAGAAACACAAACATTATATTATATCAGGAACAGAGCCTGTTAAAAGAGGTTCACAGTAACTAAGAAGAGCAACAGTCGAGTCATAGTGACTATGTAACCATGTTTTTGGAGTAGTAAATCTCCTACCTAATTTAGCTATTACACAACAAGTTTCATCACTTTGGAAATTGACAAAAGAGGTAGAAAACCCTGGATTCCTGTCAAAAGACTGTGATACTTCTTTAAGGAGGGTATTTTTACGCTCTCCACCTGTAGTTTTCATCTTTCCTGTATTGTAAGCTTTGAAGATAGTGGCATTGCTTTCAAAAAGGAGTTCCTTGTAGTTAAGCTCCAACGCCCATTTAGTTGCTTCTACCACAGCACACAACTGACCTTCTTCTTAATCTAAGCAGAGAGTAGGGCTGCTCCTTGTTCCTTGGCAGAGCCCTGTGGGATCAAGTAGAGAGAGACCTATACCTGTCAGTTCTTGGGGATTAGTAAAGCACCATGTAAACCTTATCTTATGATATAACTTCGAATTGCTTTGAATTTCTGGATTGATGATAGAGGCTTGATGTTCAATATGAGACGCTTGAACTCTTTTCACTTGATTGTCAATGAAGAGGCTTATAGATTCAGCTGTTTTAATGGGGTTAGGTTCAACCTTTTCAAAGATAAAAGCACACCTTGCTTTCCAAACAAACCAAACTACAGTTGCACAATAAGCAGACCATTGAAGATGATCTTGGTTCCAACCTATAGGCTCTAATCTCCAACTGATAAACCACTCATTAAAGCTAGTGTAAGATTGATAGTCAGTGTGTGTGCCACAAGGAAGAGCAAACCAAACAGCACGCATAAAAGTGCATGATAGAAAAATATGTGTAATTGTTTCAGCAGCATTTTTACACAAAGGGCATAAAGAATCAATATCATGCAAAATCAAAGCCATCCTTCCATTTAGAGGTAGAATATCATGAACACATTTCCATAAGAAAACCTGTATTCTAGGGAGAGTGTTTAGGGACCAAATCTGATCCCAAACAGCAAAATCCCTTGTGCTTGACACAGAAGCATGGTTAGAAATGGCATTGTAGAGGGATTTAACAGTGTAGATGCCATTTCTTTCCAAAGGCCATTTGAAAATATCTGCAACAGAAGTTGAGGCCTTTATATTTTGAATTTTAGCACACAAATCCATATCAAAGCATTTGCAAAGAGTTGCTTGGTTCCAGACTTTGGTACCATGATGAAAAAGGTCATTAACTCTAGTTATATGGACTATTTCTTCATCTATAGGTTTATGCAAAGGGGACTTTGTGTCTGGGATCCAGTTATCATCCCAAATTGATACCTTTTTCCCTTCACCTATTTCCCAGATTCCAAACTTATGGATTTGAGTTAGGCCCTTCTTGATCCCTTTCCACAGCCAAGAGGACCCTGCTTTGATAGTGCAGGTTAAAGGATTTCCATTGTGGAAATACTTCATTTTCAAAACATTTGCCCATAAAGAATTTCTAGAATGTAAAAGCCTCCCAACCAATCTTGGAGATTAAAGCCAGATTGAAATTTTCTAAACTTCGAAAACCCAAACCACCAAGGTGTTTTGGTTTGCAAAAACCTGCACATGCCTTTAAGTAGACACCTTTCTTAGGTTTTTCCTGATTCTTTCCCCACCAAAAGTCACGCTGGAGGTTGGTAACTTTTGACACAGTGACTTTGGGAAGGATGAAACAACCCATCTGATAGTTTGAAACAGTTTGGATAACTGTTTTAACTAAAATGGTGCGACCTGCAGGAGATAATATCTTAGACTTCCACCCTTGCAGTCTTGCATTTACTCTCTCAACAATAGATTCAAAGCAATGGACCTTAGAAGTATTAGTAAACAGAGGAACACCAAGGTATATATCAATTAGACCTATAAATTTGACCTTAAGGATTCTAAGCATCATCTTCCCAAACTTCTTAGGAACATTTGGACTGAAAAACATACCTGATTTAGTAAAGTTAATCATCTGACCTGATGCAGAGCTGAAAGAGTTTAGGAGATCCAACATATTCCTGCATTCCACAAGGTTTGCTCTCGCAAAAATTAAACAATCATCCGCAAAAAACAAATGTGAAATTGCTTGGCTTTTCCTAGTTACTTTGATTCCATGGATCAAACCATCATTTTCAGCCTTGAGGAAGGTTCTAGATAAAGCTTCCATGCACAAAATAAAAAGATAAGGTGACAAAGGATCACCTTGTCTTAACCCTCTAGTTGGTTTAAATTGTTGGAAGGGGGTTCCATTAAGAAGAACAGATGAACTACTAGTACTAATGCATTGGTTAACAAGATCACACCAGCCATCACTAAAACCTAACTTTTTCATAATAGATAAAAGAAAAGCCCATTCAACCCTATCAAAGGCCTTAGACATATCAAGTTTGAGCCCAAAAAAACCACTTTTTCCTTTTTTTTTCTTCATTGTATGAATGAGTTCATGAGCAACGATGATATTATCTGAAATTTGTCTCCCTGGAATAAAAGCAGATTGAAAAAGAGAGATGACTTTATCCAAGAGAGGCTTAAGCCTATTAGCCAAAATTTTTGAGATGATTTTATAACTAGTGTTGCAGAGGCTTATATGCCTAAAATCAGCTGGAACCATAGGGTGTTTGACTTTTGGAATTAAGGAAATGAAAGTTTGGTTGAGATGAGTGCAAATAAACTTTGTTCTGAAGAACTGTTGGACCATCTCCACAATGTCAGTTCTAACAATATCCCAACTTTTATGAAAAAAAACAGCAGGGAAGCCATCAGGACCAGGAGATTTAGATGGTGGCATTGAGAAAACCACCAATCTTATCTCTTCATCAGTAGGGATTCTAGTTAGCATATCATTATCTACAGGGGTGATGCATTCAGAGAAAAGATTTGTTATTTCTTCAAAATTCTGAGAAAAGGATGAAGAAGCCATTTTTTCAAAGTGATTAGTGAGATAAGAGGCCAGCTGTCCATTATCCTCAATCCAGATCCCTGAATCAGATTTGAGGCTCACTATCCTGTTTAATTTAGTCCTAGTTTGAGCAACAGAATGGAAATACTTCATATTTCTATCCCCAAGAACCACATCCTGCTCACTTGATTTGATTTTCCAGAAAGCCTCTTCTGCATCAAACCATTTTTCAAGTTCGAAAGTTAACAATTTTAACTCATTTGACTTTAAAGTAGTTGGGAAAGACCTGTCTAGATTACTGATTTTGTATTTGACTTGAGCTATATTATCTTGTATGTTCCCAAAGTGACTCCTATTCCAAACTCTAAGATTTTTCCTAACCTGATCCAAACGTCCCACAAGTCTATGCCCCGGAGAGCCATGTTGAGGGTAGTTCCAAGAGTCAGAAATGACATCTTTACAAGTCTCATCCTTGAGCCAAATGTCAAAAAACTTGAAAGGCTTAGGACCATCTTTCCATGTTGGATTTGTGTTAAGCAAGATGGGTGAATGGTCAGATCCTATAGGTGGAAGGTGAAGTAGAGTTGCCTTGGGGAATTTATTAGACCAGTCAATATTCATGAGGGCCCTATCTAATCTCTCCTCTACCAGAGCCCACCCCTCCCTATTATTTGACCAAGTGAAAGGGTAACCTACATAGCCCATATCTATAAGACCTCCCTCATTGACAATATCCAGAAAAGCATCAGCTTCAGAGTAATAGAACTTTTTTTCCCCCTCTTTTCTTCAGGATACAACACAACATTTAGGTCCCCAAGGACCAGCCAAGGTTCATCAACCACTTGTGCCATTTCCTTGAGGAATTCCCATGAAAGGATTTTTTCCTCCCTGTAGGGGCTGCCATAAAAACAAGTTAGAACCCATTCCTTATTTGTGATTTGATCCATAATCATGACATCAATTTGGTTTTTTGAGTGATGCACTATATCCAAATCAATATCCTCATTCCAAGCTATGCCCAAACCCCCTGCTCTGCCTATAGGTGGAACCAAGTGCCATTTAGAGAAATTTAGCCTTCTAAGAATCTTTTCCATGTAAGGATTTTTTTTCTTTGTTTCAGAGAGATACAAAATGTCAGGTTTGTGATCCATGCAAAGATGAAATAATTGGTTCCTCACAAATTTTTTCCCAACTCCCTGGCAATTCCAGGACAGGATTTTCATTGTGTGAAGACGAGTAAGCAAATAGATTCTAGTGTGTGGATAGAAATGCAGAGCAATAATTATCAGATGAGACAAAAGATTCAGAAAAGTGTGGGTGATATGCAAATTTAAAAACAGGGCTAGAGATAAGATGGCATATCTAAGATCATGTAGTAGTTGAAAGTAAAAAGATAGGTGGAGAAACAAGAAGTTGAATTTAGGAAATACCTGCACCTCAATTGGTTCATTTGCTGGATGTGCTTCTGCTTGATTTCGGTCTTGCATGGTGGGAGTGTTATAAGCTGAAAGAGCTTGGAGTACCTATCATTTTTAGAATATCATCATACAGTCGTTGCTTCTCTGCTTGGTTTCCCAAATTTGATACAGTGTCCCAATAGGTCTGAGAGTTCTCAGGTACCGGCTCTTCTTTACGCCCCTTCTTAAAATTGCTGCTAGTACATTCTGCTTGAGAAACCCCCTTCCGTTTTGAAAATTTGCCTTGAAATAAACTTATCCACTTCAATTTCCTTGCCCTTGCCCATAGTAGCGTTACATTTTCAGGTACCTCTCCTGTAGTCGTAA
Organism: Macleaya cordata; assembly: GCA_002174775.1. NCBI lineage: Eukaryota > Viridiplantae > Streptophyta > Magnoliopsida > Ranunculales > Papaveraceae > Macleaya > Macleaya cordata. Next base: position 119,346 of record MVGT01002055.1, read on the forward strand.
ACCCTCGTTCTGGGTTCTTTGCAAACAGGTGCTTTTGCAACCAAACATTTGGTTTCAAGTTTGAACGAAAGGTTAATTGATGCACCACCAGTATGAGGTAAAGTTGGTCAAGTGATTCCAAATATTAATCAATTATGCCCATTATGTGGTACCTCAACTGAATCAATTGACCATCTTTCCATTCACTGTTGTAAACACATAATTCCTGCATCTACAATCAATCTTCATCAATGGTGATGATCTTGTTAGAGGAGATAGAGAAGAGAGAGAGAGTAGAGAGAGAAAGAGAAATAAACACTACATGTAACATGGTTCGGCCTTTGGCCTACATCATTTGATGTAATTCTCCAAGTATTCACTAATGAAAATTGTTCCCTTTTTACCAGTGGTCCACCCTTATTTATAAATAATGAGGGCTTAGGTGTTCACACTAATTATAAAGGTAATGATCCAATACATCTCATAACATTAATCTAATCTTGCTCCCCTCTTCATCATGTGCCACGTGTATTGCTGATATTTAGTATTCACAGTTTGCCCCTTCTTAATATTTTTCTAAGTATTAGAAAAGTCTTGAGAATTTCTCCAGTTGCTCTATTCTTCTTCATCTTTTGCCCTAACTGCTCTTTCTCGCTTGCCCCTAAGTGCCAAGATGAGTGAATGAGTGAATTGCCGAGAAATGTCTTTGTTCTACTACTTTGGTTGTTCGATGTTGTCTGATCACTTTCGCTTTGCCCCATTAACTGATTTTGAAGAAAATAAACCTTGTTGGAAATCGACTCCGCCCCAGAATGCTTCAGGAACTAACTTTGCCCCTAGTAGCTGCTTTTGCCCCAGTGTAATGTTAGCGACCAATTTTGCCCCTAGTTGCTTGTTTTATTCATCCTCTTCTAAATCTGATTCTACTTCTGCACTTGATTTGTTTTACTACTTTAAAGTCGTACTACTCTGATGATATAAAACTGTTTTGAAGACATAAGACTGTGTTGAAGATATCATACTACATTTCAAGGTATAAAACTACATTGAAGATATAAAACTGAGTGATCTACTTGAAGATATATGATTGCATTCGAAGACATATGACTACATAGCATTTGAGAATATAAACTTGCACTTGAAGATATGCAAGCTCATAATATATTCATAAGAAGTCTAAATAAGAATTCCATAAGGCCATAAGAAGTTTCATATAAAGATTTAGAAGATCTTTCTGCTAGTAAGCTTGGCAACTGACTTTGCCCAAATTTCTGTTTTGGAAGAAAAAGCTATATTGAAATAGTCACATTACTTTGTGTTAGATAAATTCTTATTCTTGAATATTATACTTGCATCCTTCCCCCCTTTTTTTGAAGAAAATTTGATGTGGTGCTCGTGTATGTAGCAAGACTTTCCTTACGGAAGGATGAAAAAGTGGATGTTAGGGTCAAAACTCAGAATTAGACGATATTAGGGTCTAAACGCAAATTTATCCTATAAAATATAGATAACTAAACTTGTGAGTTACACAAATTTTTTAAGTGTGTCGTGTACCAATAATGAACGATGGAGAATAATACATGTGATGTGGGATCCTACAACAACGTTTGAAATTATGGATTCCGTGTGCAACAATCTATTGGGTAAGGAATTGTAGCCCAAATATCTACTCTCTATAAATAAGGGTTGATACCCAACATTGTAATTCTGTTAAGATTGAATAATATTTCGGTTTAGTAAAATCGTGGTGATTTTGAGAGATCGAGTGTTTTTACGCTTTTGCAAATAATTTACACCCAGCATATCGCACTAAATTATGCCACACCCCAGCTGAAATTGTAGACTGCGGAGAAGCATAAACCCACTACCCCTACCAATAATAGGACAACCATCCTGCATCCCGACCTATTAAAGCTTCCACCCCAACCTAATCAGAGGTTGACAAACCTTTGATCAATGTTGTTTTGACCTACACATAAAAAAAACTTAAATATTGCAGAAAAAGAAGAGAAAAAAATTAAATTTAGTTAAAGGAGATGAAGAAGGTTTTTCCGAATTTCCACCTACAATTATACTGGAAATGAAGATCGATTGTCCAAATGTTATTTGATTAAATGATGGATGTAATACAGATCCTCCCGCTAAGGTCTCCATAAAAAACCCTATCGCGATTTTGTACATACTGGTGTAAGAATTGTGGTCACAATAATTAATTTTATATTTAATAAACCGGATTAATCCTATCCATATCTTAGAGGGGTACATTGTACTATGATACAATGTGTTACACCGTATCGTTATTGCACAATTTTAGTAAGTATCTAATTGGAATTCCTTGATGGTTAGGGTTTCCTAATTAGAATCAGTTTCTATATTGGGTCCCAGTCCTCTCTCTATATAAACATATGAAGGCTAGGAGATCCATCATCCTAAGTGTTAGAGAGTAGAGGATTGAAGACTCAGTACTCTCAACAATTGAAGCGTTTCATCTTCGATTAATAGCAATGACAGGTATGCAATTTTGTTTACTTAATTTATTATTTTGTATATTGATCGTGGGACTCGATCTTTGGCTTCCGCTCTATTTGCTAACATGTGGTATCAGAGCCACCCACAGATTAGTATATAAAATAAAGTATGTTATGAATGAATTGTATAAACTTGCATCGCACTTTGATCTGGTGTTTATCACCACCGTAGTTAATCAGATTTGTCGTTTATGATTTTCACTGGCATAGATCGAACAAGTTTGTTTTATACTAATACAGTAGATGAAACAAAAAAAAAAAATTCCTTTTGATTAATATATATATATGCTGCTATCGGCATTGACGGGATCTGTTTATCGCAAAGATCGATTTGCTAGAACCGTTATGATGTTCTCTGTTAGTTGAATGTCCAAGCACCATTGTTTAGATTGATGGATTTTCTTTTTTATATATGGTGCAAAATATTAATATATTGATATCTTTAGGAATTGCATACAGGTTATGTTTACAAGCAATTTAGTTTGATTAGTATATTCGTTTGATGCATATCACTTTGGTGTTTACTAGTATATTATTTTATTAAAAGAAGTTACATTATTTTGTACTTCATTGTTCAACTGTTATTACAGTAACACCAACTCTGTTTTCGACCGTGCTCGTAGGTGTGTAAGAACACCATGCTTCTAGATAAAATATTCTATCTCTTTGAACCCTGTGATTAATTGTTACAAACCAGTTTCATCAACTACCTTAATCCGATTGTATCAGAATTTGGCCAATGTTTGATATCCAATTGTATCAGAATTTGGTACCCAAAGGTTTTCTGTCCTTCCGGATCCATCTATGAGGATTTCAAGCCCCAATTTTGACCTACTAATTACAGTGTGTTATGTGCCTATTACTTTATGCAAATTGTAGTGACATTATTGTTTATATGTTAATTTTTATTTGCATATATATATGTTACACTGTTATGTCAGATTCATTCGGGGAAATTGAATCACGTAAAATAATCCTTTGCACAAGTACTATTGGAATTTGATTGATTGTTTAGTCACCAAAGTGGCACATTCATGAAAAACTACAATGGTATTTGGAGCAAGTAGGGACACTCTTTTATCTCTACTAAAGTTATAGGATGGTTTTGGCGTTTAGTTGAGACAAACAATGATCAAGCCCAAAGGTGGGTCATTGAGATTGTTCAACCAAATGGATTAAGGTAGATAATGGAGATAGTTTGATAAAAAAAATTTTATCACCCAAAGGTGTACAATTTGATATTAAATTATTTTCAGTTGACTAGCCTTAAGGTGAAATTTTTTCACTAGTGGGAGACTATTACATGTAATGACATCTTCCTAAAGGAAGATCACTATATGTAAAAAGTTGATCCCATTCAGAGTTGATTTATTTAAGGCATTTTAATTAACTCTGGAAAGTTTAATTATTATCCCCAATAATTAAACTGTAATGGTGTGGCATTATGTGTGACTAATTAATTATTATTCTTATAATTGTTATTTACAGCATTTGGTTCTATGGCTAGTGTGAAGGTCCTAACTGGGTCTAATTTCTCGGACTGGAAAGATGAGATCATGTTCAACCTTGGCTTAAGTGACTTAGACTTTGCCTTTAGGTTGGATGAACCACCAAAGCCCACTGAAAATAGTGAGGCAGATGTGAAAAAAGAATGGGAAAAATGGGATAGGTCTAATCGTCTCAGTCTGATGTACATTAAAAATAATATTCCCAAATACATCAGAGGCGCTATTCCAGAAAAACCATTGGCTAAGGAGTACCTACAAGCTTTGGAAGAACACTTCACTGTATCTTCAAAATCACTGGCTAGCACTCTTATGACTCAACTGGTGACCATAAAGTACGATGGCCTTTGCGGTGTGCGAGAGCACATCATGAGAATGACTGACATTGCAAGTCAACTCAAGAATCTGGATATGGAAGTTAATGAATCTTTTCTGATCCACTTCATCATGACTTCTCTTCCTGCGCAATTTGACGTTTTTAAGACTACATACAATGCGCAGAAAGATAAGTGGAAACTCACTGAGTTAATCAGCATGTGTGCCCAAGAAGAGGAGCGAATCCGACAGGATAAGCCTGAAGGGGCACATTTTGTGGGTCAGAAATCATTCAATAATAACAAGTTTAAGAAGGGCGGGAAAAAGTTTAAGAATACTGAAAATTCTGGAAACAATCAAACACAACAACCAGCGAAGAAAAAGAGGGTGAAATGTTTCTTTTGCCACAAACGAGGCCACTCGAAAAAAGATTGCTTTCAGTATCATGCTTGGCTAGCAAAGAAAGGTAGCACCCATTGTCTAGTGAGTTTAGAGTCTAATTTAGCTATTGTCCCACCTAATACTTGGTGGATAGATTCTGGAGCTACTATTCACATTTCTAATTCCTTGCAGGGATTCGTAAGGAAGCAGAGACTCAGTCCGAACCAAAGAACACTAATCATGGGTAATGGGGTAGAAGCTGAAGTTCAAGCCATTGGACTCTTCCGTTTAGTTCTTAGTACTGGTTTTATTCTTGATTTAGAAGACACTTTTTATGTTCCTTCAATGTCTAGGAGTTTGATTTCAGTACCTAAACTTGATCGTTTGAATTATGAATTTAGTTTTTGCAATAAGAAAGTCAGTTTAGTTTATGATTCTCGTGTTGTTGGAACTGGTTCATTAGTTGATGATCTTTATCTTCTAAATCTTGATCAGTCTTTTTCTCAATCCCTTTTATCCCTTAATGTGAGCTCCAAACGTAGTCGTGTTAATGACAATTCTTCTATGTTATGGCATAGACGTCTAGGGCATATCTCTAAAGAAAGACTAGAAAGGCTGGTTAGAGAAGGTATACTAAACTCATTAGATTTTTCGGACTATGGTGTCTGCATTGATTGTGCAAAAGGAAAGTTAACTAAGTCTAGGAAAAAGGGTGCTACTAGAAGTAATGAGCTTTTACAACTTATACACACTGATATTTGTGGCCCGTTTCAAACTCCTACAATAAGTGGAAAAAGATATTTCATCACATTTATTGATGATTATTCTCGCTATGGTTATGTGTATTTGATTGGTGAGAAAGCAGAGGCACTGGATATATTTAAAGTCTATAAGACAGAGGTTGAGCATCAGCTTGACAAGAAAATTAAAGTAGTACGATCAGATCGTGGTGGTGAATACTACGGAAGACACGATCAAACAGGTCGTAATCCAGGACCATTTGCTAGATATCTGCAAGAGTGCGGTATTGTTGCGCAGTACACCATGCCAGGTACCCCTGAGCAGAATGGTGTTGCCGAAAGAAGAAACCGTACTCTTATGGATATGGTACGAAGTATGATGAGTAACTCATCATTACCAGAATTCTTGTGGGGTGAAGCCTTGAGGACTGCCACTTACATTCTAAACCGAGTGCCTTCCAAGGCAGTCTCGAGAACTCCTTTTGAGTTATGGACAGGTAGGAAGCCTAGTTTGTGCCACTTACATGTCTGGGGATGTGCAGCGGAAGCAAGGTTATACAACCCACATGAAAGAAAACTTGATCCCAGGACAGTGAGTTGTTATTTTATAGGATATCCAGAAAGGTCAAAAGGTTATAGATTTTATTGTCCATCAAATAATACCAAAATTGTAGAGACCCTAAATGCTAGGTTTATTGAGGATGGTCAGGCTAGTGGGAGTATAGAGCCCAGGCACTTGGTATTTGAGGAGATTCGACCTTTAATTCATACTCCTCGGGATGATATAATCATACCAACAATTACCATGCAAGAAGATGATTTAAATCATCAAGAGCCTGAAGAGCAAATACCTCACACTGAAGAAATTCCTGTTCATCAGGAACCTGAAGTTCAAATACCTCAAATGGAAGAAATCCCTATTGAACCAGCAGTTGAAATGCCATTACGTAGATCACTGAGAGAAAGGAGAAGTGCTATTGCAAAGGACTATGTAGTTTATCTACAAGAATGTGACTTTGATATTGGTAAAGAAGATGATCCTGTATCATATTCTGAAGCCATGAATAGCAATTTTGCTTCCAAATGGTCAGAAGCCATGAAGGAAGAGTTGAACTCTATGGATAAAAACAAAGTTTGGACTCTGGTTGACTTACCAAAGGGAGTCACACCTATTGGTTCAAAATGGGTATACAAAATCAAACGTGACTCGAAAGGTAAAGTTGAAAGGTTTAAAGCCAGACTTGTTGCCAAGGGTTACACTCAACAAAAGGGCATCGATTATAAGGAAACATTTTCTCCAGTTTCAGGTAAAGACTCATTGAGAGTTATAATGGCATTAGTGGCTCATTTTGATCTAGAGTTACATCAAATGGATGTGAAGACTGCATTCTTAAATGGTGACTTGCTCGAAGACGTTTATATGGTACAACCAGAAGGTTTTGAAATTGAGGGCAATGAACATTTAGTTTGCAAACTTCAGAGATCCATCTATGGTTTAAAACAGGCATCTAGACAATGGTATTTAAAATTTGATGAGATAATCACTTCATATGGTTTTAAGGAAAATATAGTTGATGAGTGCATTTATCTGAAAGTCAGTGGGAGTAAATTCATTTTTTTAGTGTTGTATGTCGATGACATCTTACTTGCTAGTAGTGACATTAATCTATTACATGAGACTAAACATTTTCTATCTCAAAAATTTGAGATGAAGGATCTAGGTGAAGCCTCTTTCGTCATTGGCATTGAGATTCACCGAGATAGATCTCGTGGGATACTTGGATTGTCACAGAGAACCTACATAGATAGAGTTCTACAACGATTCGGCATGCAAGACTGTAAAGGTGGGGATGCACCTATTGTCAAGGGTGATAGATTTGGAAAGTTCCAGTGTCCGAGAAATGACTTAGAGCGAAAGAAAATGGAAAATATCCCTTATGCATCTGCAGTAGGGAGTCTTATGTATGCTCAGGTTTGTACACGGCCAGATATAGCATTTGCTGTCGGGGTGCTAGGCAGGTACCAGAGTGATCCTGGAATGGATCACTGGCAAGCGGCAAAGAAAGTTATGAGGTACTTGCAAAAGACTAAGAACCATATGCTCACATACAGGAGGACCGACAAACTTGAAGTGACGGGTTATACAGATTCTGACTTTGCTGGTTGTCAGGATAGCAAGAAATCCACTTCAGGATATATATTTATGATGGCTGAAGGAGCCATATCGTGGAGAAGTGTCAAACAGACAATCATATCTTCGTCCACGATGGAAGCAGAGTACATAGCTTGCCATGAAGCCACATCTCAAGCTTTATGGTTACGGAATTTCATCTCAGGCCTTCAGGTTGTGGATTCTATTTCCAAACCATTGGTGATTTTCTGTGACAACTCTGCTGCAGTTACATATTCGAATACCAACAAGAAGAGTACTTTAGGCAGGTCTAGATACATAGACATTAAATTTCTTGTTGTGAAGGAGAGGATTAAGAATCAGCTAGTGTCAGTTGAGCACATTAGTACAAAGAAAATGCTTGCTGATCCTATGACTAAGGGTTTGCCTCCAATGCTGTATGACGAACATGTTACTCGTATGGGTCTCGTTGACAGTTTTGATTCCCTTAGTTAGTGGGAGGTTGTATATGGCTCAGTAATTGACATTTACGTTTTTGTGATCACATTTTTCTATTTAATCCTCATTTATTTTAGTTTCCATATTTGTGCACGTGTGTATGGAAATAAGATTATGATGTGTCCTATTTTGAGACACGGTGTGTTTTAAGCAAACACAATTGGACCATTTGTTTGCATAGGAGTAGCTAACCTAATGCAGTTTTAAAATTGTGACTATGGAGTAGAGTGTACTAACATTGTAACCATGGAACGGTCATATGTTAATATAATAATATATTGACTTTCATGATTCGATATTAGTGGACTCGAAGGGACTTCATATCAGTTGATGCAGGTGAACTCTCAGGATATGGATAGTTTGTTTTTCAAATGAGTGCGCACTCGAAGGTCGTTTAAAATTTGTTAATCCGGAAGAGTCTTTTCAAAATGTTTTTCAAATAAAATCATTATTGTTGACCAAGTGGGAGAATGTAAGAATTGTGGTCACAATAATTAATTTTATATTTAATAAACCGGATTAATCCTATCCATATTTTAGAGGGGTACATTGTACTATGATACAATGTGTTACACCGTATCGTTATTGCACAATTTTAGTAAGTATCTAATTGGAATTCCTTGATGGTTAGGGTTTCCTAATTAGAATCAGTTTCTATATTGGGTCCCAGTCCTCTCTCTATATAAACATATGAAGGCTAGGAGATCCATCATCCTAAGTGTTAGAGAGTAGAGGATTGAAGACTCAGTACTCTCAACAATTGAAGCGTTTCATCTTCGATTAATAGCAATGACAGGTATGCAATTTTGTTTACTTAATTTATTATTTTGTATATTGATCGTGGGACTCGATCTTTGGCTTCCGCTCTATTTGCTAACAACTGGATCATTACGTACAACTTTGGAATCAAGATCCAACTAGCCTATAATAGTTTATGTGGCCCCATTCCTTTTAATAAGAAGTTTGGCATCGGTTTTTCGAAAAAGGGAATAGTATTTGAGGAGTCCGATTTTGTAGACCCTCCTTTAACGTAGGTCAACAAAACACACCATGCAATTGGTCTACATAAATGAGTCCATCAGCTCTTTTAATGATAATTTTTATTTTTGTAACTCAACTTTTTCATTTAAGAAAAAAATAAATAACGAAAAAATGAGAAAGTGGAATACCCAAAACACATTTATTACCTTCTTTTCTCCTCCATTAAACTCATCTAAGAACAAATAAGAAACATGAATATCAAACCTTTAAACTTAGCCAAATTAATCGAACTCACACATAATAGAGAACAAAAATCCTAAAATATTTATCAATCTGAAATACATGCACCGTACTGCTATTTCATCCATGCAGTCTGAACAACCTAACTCTCGAAATGTAATTATGGCGTTTAAGGGTGATTCTTTCTGTGCAAACTTTGATCCAACTTCTGAAGAACCAATTGTAGGGGTATAATTATATCTCTTCATTTTTTCTTCTAGTTATTCATTTAAGCCTAAATTGTTTTATTTTTCAGTGTGAAGCTTTTGTAATAAGAACTTAACAAGGAAAAACAAAGTTATAAAAGAAGTGCAATTAACCTATTTCAAAGGACCCTAAATCCTTCTCATGATATGGTTGGACACCTCCATCATAATAAGAACAAGTTTATTTTGTAATCAATTATAGTACTTTATTGAAGAGAAAAAAAATAAGATATATTAGCACAAATAGAGCATGAGGACACAAAAGAAAAAAGAAAAACTACATTCGATTAACAAGCTCCTAACGAAAAAAATAATTAGAGCATACAAGTACGAAACTTGGTGGATTCCGAGTTGGAGGCGTACAAGAGACTTGTGGACTCAAGCTAACAAGTGCAGGGCTTGGTGGATTCCGAGTTGGAGACGCACATATCATTGAAGAGGTGATTCGTGGATTCAGGTTATGGAGAAAGATCGGTCGAGTTTGCATGAGGGATTCGTGTTGTCGATGTGAATGGTTGTAAGATTTCTCATAACTCTTAGTGGTAATTTCTGGACTAGGTCCCGGGGTTTTTTCTGCTAGGTTTTTCCCCGTCAACAAAAATTATTTGTGTTAAATGCTTACATGTGTGAATGATTTTTGTGCAAGATTAAAATATTCGATTCTACCTTATTTCAGCATTTGAGAATCGAATAAGTTAATACTTATTTGTTTCAATTTCTACTTATTATGCTTGCATTGAGAATTAATTTTTAAATAGGTAGATATTGATCCCATTTCTATATACACCTAGATTAGTGTTTAGTGTTGTGACCTAAACCTAGGAGTAGGTGATATTTCAATTGGTATCAGAGCATATAGTTCACGATTTAGGGCTTTGCACCCCGGTGAGATGCTTGTAGTGAAATATGGAAGGAAGTTCTATGAACATACCTCTATTGTTCAATGGAAGCAATTATGCATACTGGAAAGTACGCATAAGAGCCTTCCTAAGCTCTATAGATGAAAGAGTTTGGATGGCTGTAGAAGATGGTTGGTCCCCTCCAACCATGACTGCTAGAATTGATAGCGTTGCTGTGACTAGACCAAAACCGAGGGATGAATGGACCTTGAATGATATTTTTAAGGCCACATATAACAATCAAGGTCTGAATGCCATCTTTAATGCTGTTACGACCGATGAGTTTAGAAGCATATCTAATTTCCTTGTGGCAAAGGAGGCATGAACCAAATTAGAGGTCACACATGAAGGTACCCAGACCGTCAAAGTTGCAAAGTTGTAAATGTTGACAACTCAGAATGGAGGAGAATGAAACCTTCAACAAGTTCTATGGCAATCTCGGTGAGATTGTAAACAACACATTTGCCTTAGGAGAGACTATTTCTAACTCCAAGATAGTCCGTAAGGTCTTGAGATCTCTCCCCAAGAGATTTAAAGCCAAAGTTACGGCTATTGAGGAGAGTAAAGATATTGATGCTCTTCTACCTGAGGAACTTGCAGGAAATCTCCGGACATTCAAGTCAAACTTCCACTCTTCAAAAAATTCCGAGAATATAGCTTTCAAGGCCGTCAAGAAAGCTAGTAAGTCGAATGACAAATCCTTCGATGACTCAAGTGATGAGAAAATTGCTATCCTCAGAAGGAAATTTATGAAACACATGAAAAAAAAAGAAAGGAGGATCTCAAGAATTCGACAAGAAGAACTCTTCCTTTTCCAAATCCAAACATGATGAAGAAAGGTCTGAGAAGAAGAAGAGTGATGATGTTCAATATTTCAAGTGTCAAGGATTTGGACACATGGCAAACATTTGTCCAAACAAGAGAAGCTTCGGAGTTTCTAGGGGTAAGAAAGCGATGAATGTTACCTTTGATGATTCATCATCGGAATCCGACTCTTCTTATGATAGTGAAGAAGCAACGACAAGAAACTATGTTGCCTTCAATGCTTCATATGCCTCTTCACATGCCTCCTCAAATGAGCAAGTAGAGGATAAGGGAAATGTTCAAACCTCTAGTGAGGAAGACGAGAGTGAAGATGATCTCCATGAGGAAGAGCTACTTTCAAGAATTTTAAAAAATAGTAAAAATTTGTCAAAGGATAACAATGAACTCAAATTGAAGATTTCAAGTCTTGAGATTTAGAAGAATGATCTACTTTTTCAATTGGAAGATGCCTCCAAAAGAGAGGTGGAAGACAAAGAAATTCTTGAAGGGAAAGAAAAAGAAATTAAGTTTCTCAAGAATGAGCTTGTGGTGGCAAATGAGAGAGTCACATCTCTCCTTGATAAGATAAAGAGAGTGAAGGAAGAGCTAAAAGAGTCTAAAGAGATGCTCATAAAGTTCAATCATGGGTTGAATAATCTTGTGTCAATGTTGAAAGGATCGAAGAATTCGGGTGATAAAAAGGGACTCGGGTTTGATCCAAGTAAGGTTGCTGGCATGTCAATGTCAATGACCTTTGTGAAAGCTAGGACTCATCCTCCTCCACAAAAGAGAGTTGTTAAGAATATCGACAAACAAGCTACAAAGCAAGTTGGCAAGCAACAAGCTCCAAAGATGGTTGCCAACCACAAGCCAAGCCAAGAGGCACTAGGAGATTGCCTCAAAGTATCCACACATGCTCATATTGTGGATATCAAGGTCACTTACAAAATACTTACAAATCTTACTTGGAAGACCTCCACCGTTCTTAAAGAGAAAAAAACTTGCTCAAGAAGTTCAAGCAACTTCAAGGTAAAGCAAGGGATTTGACTGGAGAGATTGGGAGACTTAAAAATCCCAACAACAGTAGAAAAACACATGGTAAGAGACCGTATGTCAAGAGGCAGGGCAAGAAGACCAAGGTGAAGCAAGCCACCACACCCAAGCCAAAGGTTGAAATCCCGAAGAAGATAGAGAAGTTGGTGTGGGTGAAGAAACGAGTTGACAACATTGAACACCCGTCAACTCAAGGGGGCAAGGCTCCACATCCCCAATGACATTAGTGGGGATGTAACCATCGGAATTGAATGAGGTAATAAGCTGTAAATACTGTATATTTTGCTTGCCGTCTTAATTGATTTCGAGTCAACCAATGTCTTTCAATCCCTCTCAAGGTGTTTGACTTTTGGTTACTTGGACATATGGGTTAAAATGGTTTATTTTGATTATGGTCATTGGTTTCTCTCGGTTCACATGGGTGGTTTCCCTCCGAGAGAAACTCGATTCTTTTGATGAATTTCTTGTATCGGTGCAGAGATTTTCTAAGAAGAATCAAAGTTTTGAACAGGGCAAAGAACCTTAATGATTGTGTCATCTTTGATACAAGTTATGCTGGGTATGGGGATGATAAGTAGAGCAAAGAGCTGTCTCTCAATCATTGTCCACGGTTGAGAAAGAATAGTCCTCGGTAGGTTCACGTTTTTTTTCTTTTTTGTTATTCTTGGATGAATCCTATGCATAATGCTTACTGTGTGCATGTCACTTTGTGTATTCATTGGATTATGTCCTGCTTTTATGCTTCATCACGAATCCTATTTAGCACTCTCACTCCTCCCTTTTGCATTGATTGCATATTTTATTAGAGTAATTGAGTGGGTGCCATACTAGTTTGCACTTTGTTATTATATGCATTCTAGTTTATGTAGTATTGTAATGACCCAAAATAATTTTGTTGACTTTGGTGTGTCAAGTTGAGTCGAGTCCAACGCTTTAATCGTGGAACCTATTAGGTGTTAAAATAATTAAGTTTAGGATTAAATAATGAGTTTTTGTTCGGAGCATAATATGAAGATTCTAACCATACGGAGGGATAGATCTCGAAAAGTTATTCAATTTTAACTACTCATGCGCGAAAATCGGACACTAAATGATCCCAAACCAAGGCCCGAAACACGATTTTGACCAGTACCGAAGGTACCCGCAATTTTGACCTTGATTTTGACCAATTAAACTTTATTTAATTATGTATATATACTAATATATGTATGGGTGATGTATTAAAAAGTAACTTATAAATTATTCCTTTGTATACACATAATTTGTTGTATGTGCTTATACTTTAGTATAACCCATGTAGTTATCTTGTTTAGGCTTCCTTTTTTTAATCCACTGTCCTTACTAACTAAAGGAGAACAGAGAGAAGTCTCTCTTTTGGGTTTACAACAGTACAAAAAAAAAAAGGGAGCTTCAGAGAGAGTGAAAAAGGAGAAGAAAGAGAAGATAGAAAGGAGAGAGAGATGCCAAGAGAGAGAGAGAGAGACGGCATAGAGAGAGTTAGAGAAGAAGGAAAAAGAAGAAGAGGAAGAAGAAGATGACGATGATGATGGTCCGATGGGGAGATCGTAGGAACCATATAATTTGTTGATTGAGGTATAAATTTGAAACCCTAGCTTTTCATTTTGTTTTTAATTAGATGTTTTATGTTGTTAATCTTTAGTTTTTAATTTTAGGGTTAATTTTGTTAATAGTTTAAGGTTTGATTAAACCTTTCAAACCCTTAGTTGATGAAATTGATAAGTGGGAGGGTTGATTTTGACCCAAATTTACTGTTTTGGGTTAGATTGTAGGATTTGGAGGTCTAAATCAGTTGAAGAGGAATTTTCTATTTGGCTTTGTGGTTAAGGTAAGAAATCCAACCATTAATTCCTTGTTCAAGTTGAATTGTTATATTAGGTTAGGAGTTTGTGAAGAAAATCATGGAATTTGATGTTGAAAAATATTTTGATGATGTAAAATGAGGGCTTTTAATTAAAGTGTTTGACAAGAGGATATTTAGAGCAAATTGGGTTTGTAATCCTAAAGCCCTTATTTGATTTGATAAGGACCTAGTTTGGGAGTTATTTGAAGAACTTGAGATTGATGTTGATTTTGTGGTTAAATTCTAGTGAACTGAATTTGTTAGTGGTGGAAATTTCAAAATTGAATTTTAGGTTCAATGATTTTGAGGTATTTGGTTTCCTCTTATTAATGTTAAAAGAGGATGACTAAAGGAACTTGGACCCTTGTAGTGACTTGTTTAGGTTAGAATTTAGATTCTAGACTATCCTATATGAAATTAGTATGAATTGAATTGAGTTTTGAAAATGAATTAAATATAATAGGGTTCTTAAGTCCCTATAGGAGGATGGTTTGTTGTTTACAGTTTGGAGTGTGTACTAATACCAGTACACTAATTGGAGGAAATTAATGCAGTAAAGAGTTAGCCTTGCGGGATTTGAGGTAGGAACTTATAGGGTTTAGATTTGTAAATCAAATATATTATTTTGCAAAGCATGCATGATTTATTTGTGATGTCCTATTGATGTGAAAATGATTCTCCAAAAGTATAGTTTTACATAGTGATGTAAAACAATAATAGTTATTTTTAAAATAACTAGATTCTAATAATTATATATATATGAATGAGTTATATACATATATAAGTATATGGATGATTCTTTTCTTACTTATAGTTAAATAAACTATGTTTTTTAAAAAGAATTGAGATATAATCGTTATCGAGCTTTGGGGATGGGTATATTTTCAAAACCAAATGGATTTTGGGGTTCTTATAATATAAATATTTTACTTCCTTCCATCTGTTGGGAGAAGTAGTTGTTTTGAGAGGATGTGTAGGATGGAGGCTCCCAGTTGTTGGATATGTGTTGGTGATTCCCTAGGTACGTGATTTCTCCCGGAATATATACTATATATGTTATGCTGGGCTTTCCCCTAGCTATGATTATTATCTGCTTTCCCCGGATTATATTACGGGCTTTCCCCCGACTACCCGGCTTTCCCCGGATTATATTATCGGCTTTCCCCGGAATAATATTAGATGGAAAATCACAACATATGCATGGTTGTTAGTTTTTATAGAAAAAAATATGTTCTACTACACTACGCAGTATTATGATGGTGATATGTTGTTAGTTTATATTTACTTATATGGGTAAGTGAATGGTTATCGGTTTATATTGTAGAACAAGTACCGACTACTTTTACATTACTGTATTATGATTTCTCGATTTTCTTTTAAAACTACATTGTCTTAAATTCATGTTAGTGACTATTTGTTAGTATTAAAAGTTTTTTACTGAGCTTTTTGCTCACTCCTGACTGTGTCACCGATCCGGTGCAAACGCCGCTTACCGGCGAATCTCTCTAGAAAAATGATTTCAATTTTCTGTAGATTCATCTATTCTTTCCTCATATTCATGACTTTTATTAGTTTGTTTTATCTTCTTTCTCTGAAAATAGGTTTGATTTGCTTCACCTATGAGAATTTCTACCAATTCCTCTTTTATTCGGGAAACCAAGAAAGAGGGGAGTTGGCCGTTGAATTCCTTTCACTTAACACAATGGGAAGCAAAATTCTTGCTCTAGAATGGCTTGTCTTCACTTTAAGCCCGGTGGAATACGGAGCAACACCTATGAGCCCAACCCTTGTTGGTATGGAAAACTTTAGTTTCTATTTGGGCTTAACCGGCGTTCTTGGAACTTTATTCATACATTTTCGAAAGGAGAAAGAGACTTTGCCTGCCATTCCCTT
>MVGT01001053.1:13487-26616 GCA_002174775.1 Macleaya cordata
CCGTCTGTTTGTGAAAGGAAAAAGGGGGGAGAAGAGAAGTGGGGAAGAGAGAAGGAGAGGAGAAAAGAAGAGGGAGAAAAGAAGAGGGAGGAGGGTTTACGGGGTGCGTGGGCCATACTGCACAAAGTACAGTCACACCGTGGCACATGCTCTCCCTCACTCCCTTAAACCCCTACCCCAAACCCCTACCTTAAAGGTTTCCTATGGCACTTGCCCTTAGATGAGATAATAGTATCATGGGAAGGATGAGAGAAAATATAGCATAAAACATATGTATATGGTATGTTTTGGGATGAT
Source organism: Macleaya cordata (assembly GCA_002174775.1). NCBI lineage: Eukaryota > Viridiplantae > Streptophyta > Magnoliopsida > Ranunculales > Papaveraceae > Macleaya > Macleaya cordata. Next base: position 13,785 of record MVGT01001053.1, read on the forward strand.
AATTGTTTTAAATCCGGTCCAAACCGGTTCGAAAAAAATACCGACAAACCGTATCACTAAAAAATCCAAAACCCGAAAAACTGAAAAACTGCAAAAATCGATATTTATGGTCTGATTTTGGTTTCATATTTACAAAAAAACCAAAAAAATCGAAACTGTACAAAAAACAGCGAACCAAAAGACCAAATCAAAAAAATCAAAAAATTTAAAAAAAAAACCCGCATATATACCTATATAGTATAAACATGCATTATTATGTATATATATGCATGCTATAACTATATGAATTAATGAGCCTGGCTCTTAATATAATCACATTTTCACACGTCAATATATCTATGTCAATTTGTATCATATATGAGGCAATACATATGTGTGATGTGTATTCTCAAATTTAAACATATTTATTAATTTATTTATAATATATTTATTATTTTGTATAATTATTATTTTTATTGAGAAAAAATTTACTTGTGGACATACCATGATTAAAATTGCCACTATGTTGCTATGGAAAATATGTTGGGATCCATATAGAGATATCTAAGATATGAAGATGAACTCTTCACAAACTTCACTATGTATCTTCATAATAAAAATAAAATAAATCATTCAATATTACATGATTAAACATGCAACAAAAATTTAAATAATAGTACAATACCGATTTCACCATGAGATGCAGATTTTATACCCATCATACAACGTGCGATCTTCTGCAGGAAACCACACTTTGGTGGACGTAGTTTGGGATTACCCTTCAAACTACAACGCTACAAGTAGCCACCTCTAATATTTTTCTTATTAGATCTTCCATTAAATATTTGATTCACTACATATAATTTCATGGAATTAAACATCATGAAAATATAAACATGCTTGTTCTTGCACAAATAAATTCATAGAACACCATCATGAATATGTATTCAAAATAACACAAAACTTGTGTAAGATCATACTTACCACGAAACTTGTCGGATCTATACTCCAATGATGAAGAACAAGCCACCAACTACTCTCCTATGCACCCGGGTTTTACTCTTGAGTTCTTTTCTGAGTTTGGTTGAAGCTAGGGCTGCACACGGTTTGGTTTGGTTGGGTTTTTTGTCAAACCCATAATTAATTTAAGAGGACCAAAACCATACCAAACCATGATGGGTTTTTGGATTTTTTGAGTTTTTAGGTTTTTTCTAAATTTCGGTTTTTTTAAGGGTTTTCGGTTTTTTTAACGGATAAATCATTCGAAACTAAAGATTAACTAGATTAAAAAATTAGCATATGACATTTATCAATTGATCATTTAAACTTAAATTAAAACATGACATAATTAGAGCACTTGCATTATAAAAAATTAAAGTTCGTTCAAACTTAAAAAATAAAAAACTGATAATAACCAAATATTTATTTAAATTTAAAACATGAAAAAAATGTCCAAGTGTTTATTAACTCTCTCTCTTTTTTTTGTAAAAATTATTAAATTTAATATGAGAAGATCATCATTACCAAAAATTATATCAATCAAAAATAATTATAAGGTAATTTATAGGCCATCCATTTTAATTATTACTTTTAAATTAAATTTTCATAAGGTTAAAAATTTTGATATGATTAGGGACAAAGTCATAAATTATTTTAAGGAGAAAACCACAAGGCACAACAAATTTCTTTTGTGTGTCTAAAAGCTTGTGGGGTACGTGTTAACAAATAAGTTGGTCAAATTCTAATTTTACAAAAAAATAAGGCACAATATACTAAAATCTTAATAATTGGTGGGGTACTCAATTTCCTCATAGGTATTAGAAGTTGGAGTTTAAATTTTTTTGGTGGGGCACACTCCCCAACAACGTGCAAGATAGCTCGCCTACTGAGCATAAGCTCACCCCTATTGTTAAATCTTCCACAGATCAGTGAAAGGAGCGTGGTTTGCGCGAGATCTACTTGTGCTAAAGGGAAAGAAGACCAGATAGGTCTTCTAAATACTTTTTGATCAGTTTCGATACTTAAGTAAGGGGCGGCAAGCTACTTGGACATATAGGGAACTCGTTTATTGGTTTTTATTTCAATTTTTGGATTAAATCAGTATACTAGAATATTTGAACAGCTTCTAGTTTTTCAATCGTTTAATATAGTTTTAAAATTCGAATTAAGTTGCCTCTTACACCTCTAGTTTAGTAACATCTAGAGGAGTTTGGTGCTAAGTTTTTAGATTTTTATGACATATTTAAGTTCAATTTTGAGATTTTACGGAAACCATGTTGCGTACTAAAACTTGCTGCCTGATGACGCATAAGTTAGATGGAATCAAGTTTTTATACAAATCCATGTGGAACCGGATTTCGGACAAACACAAAAATCATGTGGCTCTGATCTTCTTTCACAAGGATCTGACAGAATATTTTTTTGATAACCAGAGAGTGAACTATGAATTTTTAACTGACCGCTATGCAATAATAGTCTGTTTGCGCGTACTCTGTTGAACCCATTATTTCATGTGCGTTTATTTTTAATAAAAATAATTTAAAAATATAACATAAAATTTCACTCCAAGACGAACGTTTTCATATAAGATATATTTATTTTCCGTAAGCAACGAAGTGTGTAAAGGTCTATGAATACAGAAAACTGCTTCAACAGAACAGTGGGGTCTTATGGACTCTTAGGGTTCATTGATCCTAGTTTTCCTAGACTACCACATGACCCACGATGACCAGTTGACCCAACTAATTAAGTGAGGTAAGTTGACCAAGAGTTGACCTAGAATTGACCCAAACTAGACCCCATAAATTGGACCAAGACCCAGATAGTTGGGCTTGTTTAGCTCAACCCCAAGCATGTTGGCCCAAATCGTATTTCAAAATCCACTTAATTAATGTCTCGGACTTTAGTTATTTAACGCATGAAGGGCGTAAATACACCCAAAAGTCTAGGATGTTACACAACGGTCCAATGATTCCCTTTTTTTTTATTTCCACCACTCGGATAGTGCCAAGATTCAATGAGTTCCAGAACCATCTTTGGCAAGACCTAGCTAATCCCTGCCTCCTGAAAAAATTCACACCAAATTTGTCTTCCCAAGGACAATGGAGGAGAAGGTGAGGGTTTGATTCCTCCTCTTGTCCTAGTTGTTCACCTTTATAAATATAGAAAGAAGGGTAAATTTGGTAATACAAAAAAGCAAAAGACACGAATTTCAAAAAAAGATTAAAACATTATTATTTATTCAAAAAAGGACTAAACTATCAATAAAAAGTTGATAAAAGAGGTTTTAGATAAAAGAACAGTAGCTAAGATCAAACCATCATAATACTTCTCAAAAAGGAGTAGTTGGTCGATCTTTCTTTAATTTTTAACATTATTAATCAGTTTAACTTAACATCAATGAGATGTTTGCTGCTTGTCGAGGAATGTTCTCCAGTCTCTTGTTCATTGCTGTTGTGAGACATCGAGGAATCAACCCTCCATGGACCACCCTCCATGGATCTACTATCTGTTTGAGGAGTACTCTCTTCAGTAAAGCTTGACATTTGTGTCTGGCTATCATATGAGATTCCTTCAAACGCCCTAAACCTCATTTCGTCAGTTCTTGAATCGCGCTTCACAAGTGGTGCTTGGACTGGAATTCGACCTTCGAGCATGCTCACAACCGCCGACATAATTGGTCTAAGACTAGGAGATGGGTTGGTACATAAGAGAGCTATGTTTAACATTCTCAAAGCCTCTTCATTTGAGTAGTTTGAACCGATACTTGGGTCGACGAGCTCCAGGAGATTTCCCTGCTCTTGTAGTACATAAGCCTGCGATTCCAAAGAGAAAGAAAGTTAAACTCTCAAGGTTACTTTCCTGCCATGAAACCAAATATGTATCTACACTATTACAAAGAATAGTAAAAACAGTTGAAAATTATGGTAAATTAAGCCATTTTTGCCAAATTTCCAAACTACCCTTCTTTTCCTACAAACAAAGTGTAGAATTAAAGTTCAATTATTTATCTAATGAAGGGAATATTTAGCGGTTAATGAACTTAAACACTATCATTGAATACCATTACTTAGTCCCCGCTTGGTATTTTGCTAGTATTTGAATTACCCTACCCAATCAAGAAGATATACAAACTCCTCCTTGGGCTTGTAATTTGTGTTGCTCATCCCACTGACAATCTCTAATGTGACAATTCCGAAGCTGTAAACATCTGCCTTGTGAGTCAAGTAACCCCTCATTGCATATTCTGGAGCCATATAACCTCTACAAGCATGACACAACATAAAACACATGATCAGTAGGATTTTGGGCCAAAAACCAGTCCAACTCTTCAATTTTGTGGAACAAAAACAGAAGTCTTCAATTTTGTGGCACTTCCATGTACATTAACAAAGTTGATGTTCACTGTAAATATTGAGGACTACTAAATCATGTATGGGATAAATCTATACAGGATACTTCAAAAGAAGCTATATACTTATCTGATTAGATATACTAAATAGTTAAGTAATTCTGAAGGAAATTACTGAATCAGAACAAGAAGAATAACTAAAACCATATATACTTGGTCAATTGCAAATGCCAACAGCAGTTTAACGCGTAGCTACATAAAGAAGCTCATAAAAATGTGTCGGAGAGTATTTGTGTTTCTGTTTAAATTCAGATATTTATGTACATCGGAAGGAGTGTATGCCAAATCGAATCTCTCTCAGAGTTTCAGATAACTCCCTGTTACCTTTTAGCCCAGGATATATTCAAAAATGAATATTACGGTGTCGCCAAAACAAGTGAATTACGGCATCACGACCAAATTGACTCAATTGAGGATGTTGGACAGCGAGAGTGCAAGGACTAAATGATTCACCAGCGAAGTCTTAGCACAATGAGAAAATAAATCAGTTTCAAACAGAATTAGGCAAATTCTTGAAAAAATTTAGGACTCAATTACAAAAGCACCTAACTCATGCAGCTCGAGTGCAGTATAAGTAGTTCGTTAGAACTCGTTAACTCCTTTCCAAGAGCTAGAGATCTCAGTGGACTCTTTCTAGTGTTTCTGAAGGAATGACAGTAACCTCTTCGAGAGTTTCATTTACCTTTTTCAGAAAATGTTTGTCATACAGTCACACCCATTGGAGGATAAAAGGGAAAGTGGAACACTTTTTTATCTTCTTATCCTTCCCATAATATTGAAATACATACTGTTAGAATTAACAGTGACATGGATGAGTCCCACATGAATAACTTTGGTCATCATCCAGGCCATTGAATATTTGTAGTTTATCAAGCTTTATTTCGTTATTGGATCCGAGTAATTGAGTATCTTAGTTAAGCATTCTTTGAAGTTTTAAAAATGTTTCTTCCGGCCCAGCATTCAATATAATTTACTCAAACTCTTACTGATATGCAGTTTACGTAATACATTATGTCTACTCAATAAATCTTTTGCTAAATCGTTACATATTTAAACTAGATGCTGATTGAACAAACAATAATTTATGTATGGAGGCAAAAAAAGATCAGGAGAGAGCAAATTGACTCACATAGTTCCTGCAATTCGTGTGCTGATATGGGTGTTCTCCTCCTCGTCAAGTTTAGCCAAACCAAAATCAGATATCTTAGCAACAAGATCTTTATCAAGCAGCACATTGGTTGCCTTTATGTCTCTGTGAACAATTTTCAGCCTTGATTCTTCATGAAGATAAGCTAAACCTTTTGCTATCTCGAGGCAAATCTTATGCCTAGTTGGCCAGTTCAAGTTCAATCGTTGCTCTTCTCGACCTAAATGTGAACATTTCTCATTACTTTTAGGCTAAGACTTGTTGGCTTGAATTAATGGTTATCAATAGAGTGATAGTGATTCAGAAAATGATCTTAATTTGGTATAAAATATGGAGGCCAGGTGTTTACGTACCAAATAGAGCACGGGCAAGACTATTATTTTCCATGTATTCATAAACAAGCAATAGCTGGTTTCCTTCAATACAACATCCATAAAGCTTCACGAGATTCGGGTGTTGTAGAGCAGAAATCATGCCTATCTCATTCACAAATTCGCGATTTCCTTGCTTTGACTTTGAAGAGAGCTGCTTGACAGCAATTACTGAACCATCTGGGAGTAGACCCTGAGATAACAAATGGAGAGATTTGGAATTTGATTCAATGCTAAAATGCATCCTTAGTTAAAGTGGAATTATTTCATTATATTCCATTCTATTAGTATTTTCTTGGTGGTATTTAAGCTTGGATCAAACCCCATGACCTTGGTTGGACCACATTGCACTGTCATGTTGATCCATGGGCTCGATCTAGAAAATAAGATGCTGCTTGGGTAACAATGAAAAACAAACACTAAAAGAAAATTCACAATTACCTTGTAAACTGGGCCAAACCCACCTTCACCTATTTTATTGGCAGGGTCAAAGTTCCGGGTTGCTGCTTTAATCTGTCTTAAACTGAAGTAACCCGTTCGTAATTCTAGTTCTCTTCTTAGTTCTGCCAAAAGAGGGAAAAGAGCAAGATACATCTTAAAAATGTAAAATTGAACAATAACTAGGATTAGTTCTTATTTCCCTTTTGAAAAACCATATATGTACTTCCTTGGGTGTTATTGTCCGCATTAAGCTAAATGATAAGATAAGTTCTCTTACAGTTTACCCACCTTTGTCCTCAAGGTCCTTTCCTCCCAGGTAACCTTTCTTCCAAAGGAATGCCAAAATTAATAAAACAAGCACACTCGAACCAGCTACAATGCCCACAATAGCTCCAACAGATATTCGCGCTGTATGAGGATTAAAGTCTAAACAAGATGAAGGTATAAAGTATCAATACCAGAAATTAGGATTACAGAGGAGAAAACTAAATGTTTGGATCAACTTACTTGGTGTGACTGTAATAGCTGAAATAAGGGGTCCGTATACTCTTCCGAATGGAATGGTAGTAGTTCCTTTTCCTGCCCAGTATAAGTGGATCTCCAAAGTGCTACTAGTAACATTCGCATCAAATTCTTTAATGATGCTCTTACCAACCCCTCCAGCTTCCTCTGCAATATTAAAATCCTTCAAAACTCCTTTACCCTGCAAGGTGTCAAAACAATGTCCCAGAAAATTTGATCAAAATAAGAACCAATATGTTAGTGTTCAGGTATTAAATAGAAAATTAATCTATAAGCTCCCTAAGAAGTAGTAATGAAATGGAACTAGCTGCTAATTAATCACAGCATTTTGCCCAATGAAAGGATCACGAACCAAACACTAACGATGGAAATTTTCCAATCACTTACTTGGATTGATACATCGAATATGCGTCTCCCACGGTTACTAGATGTTTGGTCATTTGTGAACATTATTTCAGCAAAGTGAAGTTTCACTTTATAATTTCCCTTACGTAAACAGATGCCATAGTACTTGAGTGAAAGAGGGGCAACACGAGCTGTTGAATAGAAGTCTTTAACTGTCATGTTTGCACTTGCTTGAGCAGAATATTTAGCCCCACGGAATCCCACAAAGTCCCCCATACTGCTACAAGCCCATTTATCAGCAGATGAGAAGAATGATGATGGGCCCATCATTGATAAGTCTGCTTCATATTTATCTCCTTCGATGGTCAACTCTGGGCCTCCACAATTAATGAACAAGGAATAATCTGCAGGTATAATGGTAAACATACATGATAAACTTGATTTCTTCAAGATCCTAGATGAATCCCGAGTCTGAGTTATAACACTTTGATTCCATACATTGATAAGTGTATGTGCTTACGTTTGGGTTTCGTGGGGCAGGGCAGGTTCTTCTTCAAGCACCAAGCAATTCTACAAAGAAATATTTTTGGTTCATTTATTTTCCTGACAATTTGTGATAAAACAGGTATCCCAGGATTCGCGGAACTTACGACTGGTCTTCCAAAGATGAATAACTAGAGATCTTGTTCCTGTTAAGCCGTCAGAGAAAGTGAGGTTATAGAAGAAATGAAGAGCATATTATCAAAACGGGAAATTACCAATTGAAAGAAACTTACAAGTTTGTTTCTTGGCAACTGGATTGAGATGACCCAGTAAAATTGTTGTAAGATAGGTCACTGCAAGACAGATGGACAACAGCAACATCTTAATGAAATTTAGAAAGTTAAGCCTTACATAGGTAGGAAACAGAAAAAAGTACGTACAAGTTCCGTTTTGCATCTGTTATCCATGAGGGTATTTGTCCAGTCAGTGAGTTGTTACTGACATATCTACATCCAACCAATCATTTTAATCACGTGAACCATAACAAGGATAAAAACACAGCATATTAGGGGAACCAAATAACAAAATTTTACTTACAGGAATAGTAAAGATGGAATCTCTTGGAGGCTTTGAATATTACCAGTCAGTCTATTGAAGCTCAAGTCTCTACAAAGAAAAGGTCCTTAAGAAAATGTAAATAGACAAGATATTGTTTCCATAGGATAAATAATTGCAGAAAGATGAGACTGACATCAGATCGATAGCAAATTAACCATTACAAGTCCTGGCAGCCATTATCTTTGATTCATTAATCATTATGCATAAAAGTTTTTTTTTTTCCTGGAGCCATTCATTAGCTGCACTAGAATTAGAACTAGATGATAATGTAACTTAGTTGATCAGTTGTCAATTCATACTTCTCCTACTTTCAAGTTTTAATCATTTAAACTCAAAGACGTAAAGCTAATCATATATGCATTAAATAAAGTGCAAGCAAAACCGGAAAGAAGAGATTATTCGAGTGGCTCCAATATACAAGCATTTATCCTAAGCAACTTACAGGTTTTTTATTTTCGGCATCATCTGTCCAATGTTTGGTGGGAGTGAACCACTAATCAAGCAACTTCTTAGAACCCTGCAGGACATAGATGAAGCTAATTTTTCATTAGTTCATGAAACCACAGACAGGTTGATAGGATTACACCATGCAGTGAACCCTAATTCAACTCACAATTGTTCCACGTTGTTCAAATCCTGCAAATTGGGGAAGGACATATTGGATCCCTTCAAGTCAGATACCCTCCTGAGACAACATGCATATCATCAGTTAAAAAAAAAAAAAAAATCAAATCAGCATTCTGGATTGTTGCCCAGTTGATAACAAAAGGGAAGACAATCATACTTAATGTAGCAGTTATAAAGAGTGGAAAGTGGTCTAACAGTTGAGTTAAGTTCTTCAAGTGGAATATGGTAGAAGGAATGGGTCCCTCCAGTGATGTGCCTTGCATATCTCTGCAAAAGTTTGAGACCACAACTTACATAAGATATCTTCAAGAAGCAAGGACTTTCTCAAACTTATGTTTAATCACAAAAGAAATGCAGAAATTAAGGAAAAATGAAGTGCAATACTCACAGCCTATCAAGTTTGGTCCAATTCCCAATGAAATCAGGTATTCTCCCAGAGATATTAGTCCCATCTATTCTACTGCAAATAGTAACCAAATCTAGGATTTATTACTCTAATGACAGATAAAGATACCACACCTATCTATCCTAAAAGAATAGTAACTGAGTTTAGGCTTTTTATTTCTAAGCATCACATACAAATCTACGAAGTTCTTCAAATCAGCAAATGTTTTCGGCAAACTTCCCGTGAAATTGTTCCCAGCAAGAAGTCTGCATAAGAAAACAAACTCGAAATGAATTCCCTCAAACAACAACATTGATAATAATAATAGTAGTTGTAGTAGTAGTCGTCCCAATTAATATCGAAAATAAGTAAATAACAAGAAAAAGAAAAAAAATAAAAATCTTTTGAAATGTGGTTGAGGATCCAAGAAGAAAAGTGAAGAACATAGAAAGATGAGTTTGACACAAAACTCTCTCAAACGATTTTTTTTTTTTTTAGAGAGAAGCAAGTTCTTTTTTTGGGTTTTTGTTTTGTTTTATACCCAAAGTATACTTCTTTGAATTATTTATAAAGGCCATAATTCTCAAAACACAGAAATTAAAGGGGGAAATAATGAAAGACAAAAAATCATATTTAACGGGGTTAAATACATCCATGTTGCATTGTATGATTCAGTATGAATCATTAATGATATATTGTAAGATTCAAGTTTAAATCCTAGGGTTTTACCTAAAAAGGATTCAGTGTTCAAATCGAATCAAATACCTTAAGATTCAAATGAAATAGTAAGATTTTAACAATACTTCCTAGGACACCATTTAATAATTTGCTCATATAATGTGCATGGTGAAAATTCTAGTGGAGGCCAATCATTTATATGCGCAAAATAACGTTCTAACTGTATTTTTTGGAGCATGGTAACTGATGAGATAGGCAAATGAGATTTCAGATTTTTTTTCTTTCAATCAATATTAGGCAAATGAGAACAGAATCTTACAATCTCCTCAGTCTGCTAAGTTTGCCAAGCTCTGGCGGAAGAGGTCCTCCAAGTCGATTATCTTGCAAGATCCTAGAACAGACAATTTGTACAAGTTAAGAATTATCAGAAAACTTCTCATTCTCTAACCTATCGAGAAACTTTTGACAAATCTTACAGATTTTCTAGGGTAACAATGTCACCAATTTCCTTCGGAATCGATCCCTCAATGTTGTTTCCTAACAGAGACCTGCAACTCATAAAAAATTTAAAGTATTTATCCACTTAAATACTTTATCTAATGAAAGCAGTCACTACTGTAAGTGCAACCAAGGAGAACAACTTACAAAAAGATAAGAGGAAGAGTAGCCCAACTCTTAGGAATAGACCCATTGAGATAGTTAAGACTGAAATCCCTGTTTAAACAAAAAAAAATGGCTCGAATCAGGCAGTTGGTCACGACCCAAAATCTAATCGCCATCTAATCAAACAACTTCCACTTCATGTCACAAATGCAAACAAGAATCTCTGCATCACTTACTAAAAAGAAAACAGAGAGAGAGAGAGAGAGAGAGAGAGAGAGAGAGAGAGAGAGAGAGAGGTTGTGCATCATTTACATTTCTTGCAGATAAGTAAGATTGGCAAATTCATCAGGCAGGACTCCACTTAAGTTCAAGTCTTTGAGCTGACTGCAATTCAAAGAAACCAGAACCCATTTGAGATACAAGGTATAACAAATGTTGGACGTCATTAAAAGAAAAAGTGAAGGCAGGAGAGTAAAGAAAAGAGCCATTACATGTTTGTAATATGGCAAATGGTGGAGGAGTTGTAAGAACAGTTGCAGGTGATGTTACTTAAGGCAGTGGTACTTATGGTCGTATTTAGACCTTCACTCCGATTGCAAAAATTTCGGCTAACATTCTTCCAATACGTAATCTTTAACTTTGTAGATATTTGCTGAAGCGCTCGGACTGTAATCAAAGAACATTAGTTGGTTGACATGCGTAAATTCAACGCGGAAACTAAGTCTTAAGAATCAATCACCCATCTGAACGCATCTAACCATCAGGATTCAAGGGATAAAGTCCCTCTTGACATCAACTTCTTTTTCTTTTTTCTTGATAAGAAAGAAATTCATCAACTAATCGCCTGAAAAGGTGTACCTAGTATAGCTAAAAGCTGTGTATACTTCCACATCTTTTACTTCCTCTTTGGATGTTTTAAATTTACTCTTCTTAAGTCACAAAAAACTGAAAGGCAAAGAAAAAATATATAGAGAGAAAGAACAAAAAAAAATTATCCTCTTAGTATTTGTATGATTCATTTTATATCCCTTATCAAAAAGAGGCAAAATAACTGATATCCATAGCAGAATTGAGAAAAATACAATGTGTTCATTTGGTTATCAAAATGCTCCTAAAGTGCATAAAGGTATCGTATACTCTTTTAGGCGCGTTGACAGAATCAGATGAACTTTCAATACTAAGGACATTTGGTAATTTTGATTTTGATCTTCAAGCATATTCAGATAGTCTTCATGCCTTATACGATGGCAGCACTAACCAAAAATCCAATTTGATGACAGAAGACACTGAAAATTCTTGTGATGAACATCTAAAACTCTCACTCTCACTCTCACTCTCACTCTCACCCGGGCTCTAAACGATCTCTCACTATTACTTAGTGGGAAACTTTCATGTGGTCGAATTCACAGGTCCGAAGCAGACCTCATCAATTTCATAGAATTGCAATACAACTTCTTACAATGTCCATACATATAAACACTCGATTTAAAAGAACTCACCAATCACAGAAAACAAAAACAAATCATGGATTTAACCACCCATGGTTACCTAAGTTTTTTATTAGTAGTGTCATCAAATAAGATGAAAATAGTTAACCTTTAGTCGGAAGAGGAGGAGCTCAGCCCTAGATGATCTGAATTTTTGTTAGTTTGAGCATGGGTGCTCAGCCCTTAAGAGCACGTCTAGTGGCAGCCCTCATATCCATTCCATAAAACATCAAATTTGATAGTTTTGAGGGAGACCAAGTCTAGACTCTAGTGGGAAATTGGGAAAATTAAGGGTTGAAAATTTGAAATCTCAAATTCTCTATCCATCAGTCAATGGAAAGAGGGGGAACGAGTTTCTGTTCGTGAAAAAGTTAGGCCTGCACATGGTGCGGTTTTAAATCCTGTCCGAATTGGTCCGAACCGAAAAAAATACCGACAAACCGTAAAACCAAAAAACCCAAAACCCGAAAAACCGAAAAACCGCAAAAACCGATATTTATGGTCTGGTTTTGGTTTCATGTTTTTAAAAAACCAAAAAAACCGAAACCATACCAAAAACACCGAACCGAAAGACCAAACCCAATAAACAAGAAAAAAAAGCCCGCGCATATACCTATATAGTATACACATGCATTATTATGTATAAATATGCATGCTAACTTATGAAAATATGAATTAAGGAGCCTGACTCTTAATATAATCACAATTTCATAAGTCAATGTATCTATGTCAATT
>MVGT01001053.1:28286-72116 GCA_002174775.1 Macleaya cordata
CATATACCTATATAGTATACACATGCATTATTATGTATAAATATGCATGCTAACTTATGAAAATATGAATTAAGGAGCCTGACTCTTAATATAATCACAATTTCATAAGTCAATGTATCTATGTCAATTAGTATCCTATATGAGGCAATATATATGTGTGATGTGTGTTCTCAAATTTATACATATTTATTAATTTATTTATAATATATTTATTATTTTATATAATTATTATTTTTATTGTGAAAAAAATTTAATTGTGGACATACCATGATTAAAATTGCCACTATGTTGCTATGGAAAATATGATGGGATCCATATAGAGATATCTAAGATATGCAGATGAACTCTTCACAGACTTCACCATGTATCTTCATAAAAAAATAAATAAAATAAATCATATTCGGGGATGAGCTATCTTGCACGTTGTTAGTGTGCCCCACAAAAAAAAATTTAAACTCCAACATCTAATACCTATGAGGAAATTGAGTGCCCCAACAATTATTACGATTTTAGTATATTATGCCTTAGTTTTTTGTAAAATTAAAATTTAACCAACTCATTTCTTAACACGTACCCCACAATCTTTTAGGCACACCAAAGAAATTTGTTGTGCTTTGTGGTTTTCTCCTTAAAAAAATTTATGACTTCATCCCTAATCATATCATACCAAAATTTTTAACCCTGTCAAAATTTAATTTAAATGTAATAATTAAAATGGATGGACTATAAATTACCTTATAATTATTTTTGATTGATATGATTTTTGGTAAGGATGATCTTCTCATATTAAATTTAATAATTTTTACAAAAAAGAGAGAGAATTAATAAGTACTTAAGATACTTTGACATTTTTTTTCATGTTTTAAATTTAAATAAATATTTGGTTATTATCAGTTTTTCATTTTTAAAATTTGAACGAACTTTAGTTTTTTATAATGCAAGTGCTCTAATTATGTCATGTTTTAGTTTAAGTTTAAATGATCAATTGATAAATTTCATATGTTAATTTTTTTTAATCTAGTTAAACTTTAGTTTTGAATGATTTATTTGTTAAAAAACCCAAAAACCCAAAAAATCCAAAAAACCGATGGTGTGATTTTGGTTCTAAAAAAAAAACCATCATGGTCTGGTATGGTTTTGGTCATCATAAATTAATTAATGGTTTGGCTATTGGTTTGACAAAAAACCCAACCAAACCGAACCGTCTGCAGCCCTATGAAAAAGAGACCCGCGAATTAGACCATCCACAATCTTGCTTGTCTATTTTGATTGTTTAAAAGTTAAAAATAGAAAAAAAATTTACAAATCCACAAACAAACCCACACTCTTGCGTTGTCTAAATATAGAAAATTATTTAAAAACAGAATTCTCTACAATTTGGGAATATTCAAGTTTTAAAAATTCTTTTAACCATTGGGCAGACTCTCAGAGTTAGCCTGGCCATTAGGCGGTATCTGAGAGTTTGCCCAATGGGCAGGCTAGCTCTCAAAGACCGCCCAACGGCCAGGCTAACTCTGAGAGTGAGCCCCACAACCAGGCTAACTCTAAGTCCGCCTGATGCCAGGCTCACTTTGAGACTCCGCCTATCTATTTTTCTAAATATTTTTTAGATGTTGTCCATTTTTAGATAACTCTCTCCTTCTATTCTAAATATACATTTTTAGACAATGCAGTATGAGTTGGTTTTTAGACAATATTGTTAAACGGAGAACGGCTAAAACATCCAAAATATAGAAATTTATGACCAAAAACTCCATGAACTTTTCAAAAGAGCCAAAACCCCCAAAATTCTCAACATTAGATGTATGAACATTTTTGCCCTTATTAGATAAGGGAGATACTAATTTTTTACTAGCTCCTAAATTTGGTAATAAAATATTATGAAGCATTAAATTAGAGTAATAAATTAAATCTTTCCTAAAAAATTTTCTTCAATTAGATTGTATCTAAATTATTCTAAATTTTCTCCCTAATTAAGTCCTTTCAATTCAAAACTAATTTGGATGCTAAAACAAATCGATTAAAATATTTAATTTTTTTTATTTTTTTAAAATTTGTTAAAAACTTTCAATTAATATGTATTAAAAAAAATTATAATCAAAATATTTTTCGCATAATTAAATTTAGACTTGTCATTTGCAAAACTAATTATGTAATGCTAATATTAGTTTTGCAAAATTAAAATTATTTTTGTAAAATCAAAATTTGTTTTGCCAAAATAAAATAATTTAGAAAAAAAATTATTTTGCAAATCTATAAATTAATTTTTCATCACGGAGATAAAAAAAGATTTACACTAAAAATGAAACTAAAAAAATAAAAACGGTCAATTTAATAAAGTAGTTTGTTGAAGATAAAATCTTCAAAATATTATGAAGATAAAATAGATTTTAAACTAAAAAGAAAACTGAAAAATTAAAAACGGTCAATTAAGCATGGGAGAAAATCTTTTTAAGATAATATTTTCTAATGAGGTACGCATGAGCATGTCGCATAATATTCTAGGGTTAGGATAAATCATGGGCAGCAATATATTTTACGAAGAACGATCGAAAACTCCGTCATAAAGATAATCCTGCCCAAAAACTCCACCAATATATCAATATGTCCAAAAAAAACTTGTAAAGATAGATTTGTCCTTAATTTTTAGTGCATGCTAGTAATAACTAGTTTAAAATTTATTTTTAAACCAAAAAAATTATAACTTTAAAAATGCAAATCCGTTTTCACGAAAATTATATTTTAGGAAAGCATTCGTCGAGATCTTCGAAATAAGACCCATCAATAATAATATTTTTTTAATTTTATTTATATAATGCAACTCTAATTTTGCAATACACTAGTCTTTTTTATCTAGATTGCATCCAAATTCAAATTTGCATGCCAAAAATATTTTTATAAAATGCAAAAATATTTGTGCAAACAAAAAACTATGTTTTTAACTACTTTGTACCCAATTCGAATTTTCATGCTTCAAAACAAGAAGTAAAGACCTCGACTAATGCTTTTCAAATTCGATCATAAGACGTGTTTTGTTTTAAGAAATAGTGTTTACATCAAGAGTAGTACCTTTTGGACCTACTATTTTACAAAACTGGTGCCAGATCCTTATGTGGCAGGGTGGAACCCACTACTTTTCTCTCCGAAAAGTATTTTGAAGGGGTTTCCAACTTACATGGCAGTAGGACCCACCCACATAAGCATCGGGCACCACTTTTGTAAAATGGTCGGTCCAAACAGCATTGTTGAAGTTGAAAACCCCTTTAAAACACTTTAGGAGGAAAAAAGTGGTGGGTCTCACCCTGCCACATAAGCATCTAGCACCTGTTTTGTATAAGAGCATCTCCAATGTTAATGTGAATGTGGTAAAATAAGACTATCGCGTACGACAAATAGACATTCACTTTAAAAAACTTTCTCCAATATTAATGTGAAGAAAGAATGTGATGCTGATGTGGCGGTAGTTAGAATAGACATTGTAAAGCAGAATGTCTATTTCTAGACATTCATATTCACAATGTCTTACGGTCTACATAAGTTAAAAAGTCATCTCAAGACATTTGCATTGGAGATGCATTTTTTTCAAAAATGTCTATTTTGAAGATTTTGTTACCACACTTAGATTAGACATTATCTTATATGACATGCCAAGTAGATAAGACATTGTCTTACAAGACATTTGCATTAAAGATGCTCTAAGGGCAAGTACTATGATCCCCCAAATTTTGGTACAATAAGCCTCAAATGGTATAGTTAGAGGGAGGGACAAGTACTAAGGTTGAGGCACTAAAATTTGGGGTGGCGATAGACGGAGTAGAGGGCGACAAAGGGAGTGTGGGGCGACAATCCCTTTGCCGCCCCTTTTTTTTTCAAATTTTCTTTTGTTTTCAAAAGTTTATTTTTGTTGTATGTATGTTTTGGTATGTTTTGAAACACCAAGTCTGTGGGATCCACTTGGATACGATCCAATAGTTGATATTCAGTGTGATTGTTTACCTCACTATGTAGATCATCATCACAAAAAATCATTACTTAAAACTTCTAACCCCATCAAAAGTTGACTCTTTTCCTCACCGTTCTTCTTAGTGTTAACTTTCAATCATTTTTCGATCAACTTTTGAAGGGATTATAAATTTTATAATGGAATGATTTTTTGTGAGGATGATCTACATAGTGAGAAAAATAACTTCACCAAATATCAACTATTGGATTATATCCAAGTGGACCCTACAAACTTGGTATTTCGAAACATACCAAAATATTCATACAACAAAAAAAAAAATTTGAAAATAAAAAAAGTTTTTAAAACCAAAATAAAAAAGGGGTTGTCGCCCCACACTCCCTTGTCGCCAAACCAAATTTTTTTTTAAAAAATAAAATAAAATAAAATTTGGTGACAAAGGGAGTGTCGCCCTTCACTCCCTTCGTCGCCCTCTACTCCGTCTGACGCCCTCTAGGCCTTTTGTCGATCCCTCTTTCCTATATTCTCAATCTCAAATATGACTAGATTTGAGACTCGGAGGATGAGTTTGAAGGATAACTCCCACCTTAATACTTGACTTATTCCTCAAAACTCTCCAATATGGAAGTTTGAGGCTGCCATAATACTTGGCCTAAGTGTAGGTCCAAAAATCATTTCCGTGTAATAAAACTACCTACCATTTGAGTCAATTGGACCAAAACAGTTCATCACCCCCTGTCCAAAAGCCACCCTATAAAACACCAGTCAAAGAGTTTTATATAACTTTTCTTTTTATACGCAAGTTTTTCCAAAGAAAATAAGAAAATAAAAGAGAGCTTGCCACCACACCCAAGGTCAAAATGCATCTTGCATGAGTCAAAGTCAAAGCCAAAGTCAAGGATGCAAAATTTTCATTTTTTTAGTACAAAATAGACATAGACACGTGTACGTTCTAAAAACCTATCCTAATGTGGTACGTAAGGAGACGTTTACTATGAAGCAGACGTTTCCTTCAATACGTATAACCCCGTGCATTTTCCTTCTCAAGTGTGTGATTCGTAAATTAGTTGTCCATTTTCCATTGCGAAGCACGAGTAGTTTAGATGTTCAAACGCACAAAATACATATAATAATGCCCGTAAAAGAAAAAAAAATAAAATTATTTGTCATTTATATAATAAAGGCAAACTTGTACCAAAGAGAATTAAAAGATATAAGGGCAAATTTGTCATTTACCCAAGATGTCAAAAGATTGTTACTTTAGGTCAGACGTGGCTCTTTCTTTTTCTTTTTGTTCTTCCATGATGAGAATAGTCCCACAGGGGATATGAGAGCCTAACAAACCCAATATATAATGATTCATGGTCACACCACTCATTGCCAATTAGCTATGAGTTGGATCCTCACAAACTTAATATGGTATCAGAGCGCAAGCCTACACGTAATAGGCCCAAGAGGGAAAAAAAAAAAGAATGATAAGTTATGCATAGATATCAACCGAAACCCTAGATAAAAATTCCAAGGATCAATGAAGCTCAATTTCTGTAATTTAATTAAGATCCTCAAGAACTGGAAAGTTTATTTAAACTTCAAAAAAAAAAGAGCTTCTTCAAATAAAAAGTTATTTAAAAGTGAGAATCTGAAGTTAGTATATCATTGATTTGGGAGATTATTTTTCATGAAATTAATTTTTTAGAATTTCAACCTAAAAATTAAACTAAAAAATCACTTTAATTTAGTAAAAGTTAAGTGAAGAAGGATTTCTAGAGCTTGATTTTGAAGTATAGTACTAAAATGAAGTGAAAAACAGAGCTGGTTTTCATCATTAAACACTAAACATAATAGCAAAAACAGATGGCAACTTCAAAAGAATAAAACAGATTTGAATCTCATCAGGTTAAAAATGAACTAACCTTCATCATAAGGTAGAACTTGAGCATCAGATCTGAATTCATCTCCGAAGCAATTCAACACAAGAAACACAAGAAACAGACCAGAGAAAACTTTGTTTGAGCTAATAATAATTACAGGAAGTATCAACTCCATCGATCTAATGCTTCAACATTTGATAGACTGGAATTATGTGCTGCAACCAATTAGAATGCTTAAATCACACTCTCTCTCTCTCTCTCTCTCTCTCTCTCTCTCTTCTTTCTCTCTCTAGTTTTTCCTGTCTCTGTTTCTCACGCTGTTTTAATGATTTTGAACTCTGACCACAGTCAGTAAAGTTTTCCTCGTCAGTCAGTGGGGCTGCACTCCCACTCCCACTTTTGTTCGAGGAATGAGAATGATCCAAAGAGATAAGAAAAAGGCAATTTTACTTCTAACCCCTACCAATTTTTTTTTTCGAACAAGAATTGTTTTTACACTTTGTTTATATCCATTTATGGGGCCTATATAGAGATGGACAAAAAATTAATTTTTTTTTTATTATTTCTTTTTTATTTTTTATTTTTCATCGGTGCAGAACATCATATTGTTCTACGACATTTGGTCATAAAAAAATAAAATGACTGAAGTATTCTGGATGGTGAACAACCTTTATTTTGAAGTAACTTTTTATAGGATTAAAAGTTTTAGAACAATGTAATTTTTTTTGTAAGGACAATCTAAATAGTGAAAATATCAGCCTCGTTAAAATCAGATTTACCATAAATGGGTGTAAACATAAATGGAATGGTGGGTGGAAATTGAAATCCCATAAGAAAATGCAGGTTATAATGCCCTTACTGTATGTATAATTACAAAAATGTAAAGCTGATGTAATGTTTTGTTGTTGTTGTCGTTGTCTTCTTTTTTTATTTTTTATTTTTTATTTTTTATTTTTTATTTTTTATTTTTTATTTTTAAGGATTGTTGTTGTTTAGAATGTGACAGTGGATTTCGTGGCCACCTCATTCGGCACATCTAGGGATAAGTAGCATTGCTCAATATAGGCTCAATTAAATCCATGATT
Organism: Macleaya cordata; assembly: GCA_002174775.1. NCBI lineage: Eukaryota > Viridiplantae > Streptophyta > Magnoliopsida > Ranunculales > Papaveraceae > Macleaya > Macleaya cordata. The sequence continues at coordinate 35,204 of MVGT01001053.1, forward strand.
GACGTAATTAATATCCGCCCTGATACCAAATGATGAGTACTTTTCACCAATACTACTCTAAAGACCAGCCTAACAAAGAGTGATAATTACTTACCCAGACGCATAATAGAAGATGTAATCTGTGCCTCGTCTATAGACGATAAACCGGCCTATCCAAGAGCAGAACTGCAGAAGATCTAGTTACTTAACCCAGGTACATAACAGAAGAAGTAATCTGCCCATTGTCTATAGAAACTCTACTAGACAAATAATCAAGATAATCCGATCATTTCAAGAAACAGCAAACGCCCAGAATTCATCTTCAATATATACAGAATTCATCAAATGCAAAACCTGAACATAAACATTCACATTTTACATGTTTCTAATTTGTTTCAAAAAGAAAAAGAATTTAAAATTATAAACAACAAATTTTGTCTACCTCTTTGAACTTTATTAATTACTTTGAGTTAATGTCAATCAGATTAGGGCGAAGTTTGCTTGCTGAGGAATGCTCTTTAGTTTCTTCTTCATCTTTGCTGTAGATAGACACTGAGGAATCAACCCATGGACCCTCCAAAGATCTACTCTCTGTTTGACTCTCTTGAGAAAAGCTTGACATTTGTGTTTGGCTATCATATGAGATTCTTTCAAAGGCCCGAACCCTCATCTCGTCCCTTGAATCGCGCTTAACAATTGGTGCTTGCACTGGAATTCGACCTTCGAGCATGCTTACAACGGCAGACATTATTGGTCGAAGACTAGGAGATGGGTTGGTACATAAGAGAGCTATGTTTAACATTCTCAACACCTCATCTTTTGAGAAATTTGATCCAAGACTTGGATCAACGAGTTCCAGGAGATTTCCCTGCTCTTGTAGTACATAAGCCTGCGGTTTCACAGAGAAGAAAGTTAATTCTCATGGTCAATTTCCTGCCATGAAATCAATTGTCTATACTATTACAGTGCAAATAGTTGCAAATTATGGTGAATCCACTTTAGCCAAACTTCCAAAATTACCGTCTTAGACGTTTTCCTATAAGTAAAGTAAATATTGAAAGTTCATGATCTAATGAATGGCATATGTGGCATTTACTTAACTTTAACATTAAATAGTTCTACTCTAGCGTTAAATACCATTACTTAATGTCAAATAGCTCTCACATTAAAGAAAAAATAACTACTCTTAATAACTCTGTCTCCCAATTCCCACCATATTTTGCTCTCATTTTCAAAAAAACCACATGAGATTTTACCGTTCGCATCATAAGCATAACTTTTGTAAGCGAGACTTTCTCAATATTTTTTATCAGAGACTTTCTGAATATAACATACACATGCAAAGGTACCTGCTGCCCTTCCCCCACTAGTTTGGTAGAAATGTGTACAAAGTGCAAACAGAAAGGAGCAAAACAATAAAATCAGAAACAGAAAGTAGTAGTACTTGAGATCAAGGAATTTAGTTTCCAACAAGACCTTTATCCTTCAGCACCTCAGCAGACACAACCTGCCTGGGTTTGGCTTTGGCTGGTCTTTTCCTACCTGCTTAGACCATGACTATTCTAAGGCTTATGTCTCCGATGACTGAATGATCCCAAGCCTCACTCTATCAGAACTTGTAAATAGCCATGTTGTTAAAATGTAACTTATGCAAACTAAGATTTTGTCACAAACCTGAAGTAATCTATTTCATTTTTGGGCTGACTGACGATCAACTCGGGTGGAACACATTCAACATCACATCTATTAGTGAGTTGTCTGAAGCTTATCTGATGTCTAATCCAGCCCATCCAAGTTGCATCCGTTAAGGATATGGGGTCTGTTTCAAGATAGCTTAACCTATTTGAAATTTTTAATTTTATATAAAATTACATTGTGATCAGTCTACTGTAGCTGGTAACTCATCTGTCTCACCATTAATTGTTCTCAAGCTACTTATCGTTCACTGATACCTCCATGATCATGCAAGTATATTATTCCCTCCCTCTCTCAGTAATGGGATGACTTTTTCTTCTTCTTTTTCTTTCATTTCTTTTGTTTTTGTGAGGATGATCTCCATAATAAGTCAGCCCTTTTAGGAACTTCTAACCCTGTGAAACATTGATTCAAATTTATGAGACACTGACAGTTCAGAATGTTCCTATTTATTTTTAATTTGACAGAAGATAAGTGCAGAAAATATATCATGGTTCGTAACATATTTACTGCTATAATGCTTGGATTACCCAGTCAAGAAGATAAACGAACTCCTCCTTTGGCCTGTAATTTGTGTTGCTCTTGCCACTGACAATCTCTAATGCGACAACTCCGAAGCTGTAAACATCTGCTTTGTGAGTCAAGTAACCCCTCATTGCATATTCTGGTGCCATATAACCTCTACAAGCATGACACAACATACACAGATGGTCAGTAGATTACAGGCCAAAAACCACTCCAACTCTTGAATTTTATGCACCGATTGAAAAGAGAACATTGAATTTTATGGCATTTCGTACATTAACAAAGTTTATCTTCACTGTAAATGTTGAGGACTAGTAAATCATGTATGGGATGAACATACATTGGTTACTTCAATATAAGATCAGATATTTTAAATAGTTAAATAATATTGAAGACTCTCATCAACCTTCATCGTAAATATAAAAACCAATAACTGAATCAGAACAAGAGGAATTAGTAAAACCAGAGTTAGTCAATTGCAAATGCCAAAAACAGTTTTCTCCAATGTGTACAGACAGAAATATGTGTCAAAGTATATGACTTTCTTTTTATATACATAAAGTTTATTTGTACATTGGAAGTAGCGCAAGCCAATCCAATCTTTCTCATAGTTTCAGCTAACTCCCAATTTACCTCTGAGGCTCTAACATAGCAAATAAAAATATAGGTTTTATACATTTTCTTCCTACTATTATTCAATATAATTTACTCAAACATTTCCACACATGCAGTTAAGACAATACATACTGTAACTCGTTAAATGAAACAGATGATATTCACTGCTGAATCACCATTCTTGTTATAAACTAGCAAGTAACATATCATTTGGTAAGTTCTTTTCCATTTCAAAAAGTGGAAATTTTTTGACTTGTCTCTCTGCTTTTATTTCGAAATCAGTAATAAAGGGTAAATCTGTAACTCAAGTTCAGAAAGGAAAGCTCTGTTAGTGAATGTCATTACCACCATTAGACACGCATAATTATGTTATACATACTGTTACGCCTCTCTCTATAGCTAACAGTTGACCTTTTAGAGTAAGTGGTGGTTAACATGGAATTGGAGGGGCAGATCCAAAGTGGTCATGGCTTCAACTAAGCAGTGCTAGCATTACGCAAAAAAACTGGTGTTGGGATAATTCTAGATGAATGTGGTCCACCACCGTTAGAGCCACGTTATTAGTGAAATTTGTGCTTAGGCGTGCCAGGTCAATTCTTTGACCAATTAGATTCTGACTTATCAGATGAAAAGGGTTCTTAATGCCGCAATCAAGAGGACTTTAGAGTTGAAAGAGATTTATCTATTTGACCTATGTGACCAACCTCAATGCCAGTTGATTCATTATTTTTTCCAGCTCTGTTTAAGTTTGTTATCCATTAGACTGTATAGCTGGTTAGTACCTGGTGTAGATTTACAAAAAAAACTGTCCTTTTTACCTATTATAACTACACCTTTACTTACCCAAACAATAAGATGCTGGATGAACTAACAACAAATCATATATGGATGAAATCAAAGGTCGGAAGAGAGCAAATTGACTCACACAGTTCCTGCTATTCTTGTGCTGATATGCGTGTTCTCCTCCTCGTCAAGTTTAGCCAAACCAAAATCAGATATCTTAGCATTGAGATCTTTATCAAGCAGTACATTGGTTGCCTTTATGTCTCTGTGAACAATTTTAAGCCTTGATTCTTCATGAAGATAAACTAAACCCTTTGCTATCTCCAGGCAAATCTTATGCCTTGTTGGCCAGTTCAAATTCAGCCGTTGCTCTTCACTACCTAAATGTGACATTTCTCATCAGTTTTAGCTAAACATTGTTGACTTCAGTTCATGGATATCAGTATTAAATATAGAGGCAAGGTGTTTACCAAATAGAGCACGGGCAAGGCTATTATTTTCCATGTATTCATAAATTAGCAATAGCTGGTTTCCTTCAATACAACATCCAAATAGCTTCACGAGATTCTGGTGTTGTAAAGCAGAAATCATGCCTATCTCATTAACAAATTCGCGGTTTCCTTGCTTTGACTTGGAAGAGAGCTGCTTGACAGCAATTACTGAACCATCTGGGAGTAGACCCTGAGATAACAAATGGAGATCTTTTTAATTTAATATTCCATAGAGAAATCAATGCCTAATTTAAGTGGATCTATCTCAGTATATCCAGCCCTATCTTAAGCTTGGATCAAACCCCATGACCGAGGTTGCACCACATTGCATTGTCATGTTGATCTATGGGCTCGATTTTGAAAATAAGATGCAACCTTATATAACAGTGAAAAACAAACACTAAAAAGGAAAATTCATAACTACCTTGTAAACTGGGCCGAACCCACCTTCACCTATTTTATTTGCAGGGTCAAAGTTCCCGGTTGCTGCTTTTATCTGTCTTAAACTGAAGTAACCCGTTTGTAATTCTAGTCCTCTTCTAAGTTCTGCCAAAAGAGGGAAAATGAGCAAGAAAAATTTAAAAATTGAAAAATTGAAAAATAACTAGGACTAGTTAATATTATTTTCCCTCTCTGATCTCTATATCAGACCACAATTTAAAGATTAACCATGAGAAAACCATAAATATACCACTTTTTTTCTTTTTTTGAAAACCAAAAATATATTCAGTGTTTTTCATTGTCCACAACATAACAACGTACAATAGCGAATAAGGTAGTGTGACCCATAGGAAACATCCTATGCATGAAATAGATGTTTCCATGGGGCCAAAATGAGAATTCATCAGGATATTAGATGTTAGATATTCAGTGGATAGACAGTAGTCTAAATTTCGTACAAGTGAAAACTAAAATGAGAGAACAAGTTCTTTTTTATTTTACTCACCTTTTTCCTCAAGGTCCTTTCCTCCCAGGTAGCCTTTCTTCCAAAGGAATGCCAAAATCAATAAAACAAATACACATGAACCAGCTACAATGCCGACAATAACTCCAACAGATATGCGACCCGTATTAGGATCAAAGTCTGAAGAAGAAGAAGAAGAAAATAATCAGTATCAATGCAAGACAATAACCAATATGGAGGAGAAAACTAAATGTCTGGATCCACGTACTTGGTGTGACTTGAATGGCTGAAATAAGAGGCCCATATACACTTCTGAATGGAAGGGCAGTAGTTCCTTTTCCTGCCCAGTATAAGTGGATCTCCAAAGTGCCACTACTAGTAACACTAGCATCAGATTCTTTAATGATGCTCTTACCAACCCCTTTAGCTTCCTCTTCAATATCGAAATCCTTCCAAACTCTTTGACCCTGCAAGGGGTCAAAACAATGTCCCAGAAAATTTGATCAAACGATGATTATTGTTTGGGTACCAAATGGAGCACAAGTTTAATAAGAAAAAGTAATGAAATGGGACCAGCTGCCACTCTACATGGCATATGAATAATCAGAGCATTTGGCCCAACAACAATAAGATCAACTGAACACTAATGACCGCAACTGTCATATCACTCACTTGTATCGATACATCGAATTTGCGTTTCCCAGGGCTGCTAGATGTCTGGTCAGTTGTGAACATTATTTCAGCAAAGTGAAGCCTCACTTTATAACTTCCTGAACGTAAACAGAGGCCGTAGTACTTGAGTGAGAGAGGGGCTAGGCGAGCTGTCAAGTACAAGTCGCTTGTTGTCATGTTTGCACTTGCTTGAGCTAAAAATTTAGCGCTGTCATTTCCAAGAAAGTCCCCAGTACTGCTGTAAGCCCATTTTTCATTGGACGAGAAGAATGATGATGGACCCATCGTCGATAAGTCTGCTTCATATTTCTCACCTTCAAAGGTCAACTCTGGGCCTCCACAATTAATGAACAAGGAATAATCTGCAGGCATAATGGTAATCACACATGATCATATGAAAAATTGCTTTCTTTAAGACCTTAGCTGAATTTTGAGGCTGAGCTACAACTTGCATACATGGATAAGTTTCTCTACTTACGTTTGGGATTCGTGGAGCAGGGCAGGTCCTTCTTTAAGCACCAAGGAATTCTGCATAAGAAATTTTGGTTCATTTAATTTTCTGATTATTGAGTGAAGAAAAAAGGCATCCATGGAAATCAAGGAACTTACGACTGGTCTTGCAGAGATGAATAAATAGCTATTCTGTTCCTATTAGATCATCAGAGAACGGAGGTTATTAGAAGAAATTAAGAGAGAAAAAAAAAAGTAGCAGCATATTTTCATTATGAGAAATAACCCATTGGAAGAAACTTACAGGTTTGCTTCCTGGCAGCTGGTCTGAGATGATCCAGTGAAATTATTGTAAGATATGTCACTGCAAGACAGATTGACATAGCATCATGTTTATGAATTTAAGAGAAGTTAAGCTATACATAGGTAGGAAACAGAAAAATACGTACAAGTTCTTTTTGCTGTCCAATATCCACGAGGGTATTGATCCAGTCAGTGAGTTGTTAGTGAGATACCTATATCCGAAAACAATGTCACTTTCAACTCATAAATCGTAAGAAGGATAGAAACACAGAATATCAGGGGAAGAAATTACCAAAATTTTGAGTCTTCATATAGAGTTTAAATACATTTTCTTTTCAATAATTTCTAAATAGCTATGTTACTTACATGAATCGTAGACCTGGCAACTCTCTGAGGCTATCTGGAATATTGCCAGCCAGTCTGTTGAAGCTCAAGTCCCTATAATGGAAAGCTTGAACTGTTAGAGAGAGGCGCCAACATGTACTAAAGTTGATTCGGTTACCAGTTCATACTTTCCCTTTTGAAGTTCAAGTTTTAATCAGTTAAACTCAAAGAAATAAAACTAATCATTTATGTGCTAGACAAAGTGCAACCAAAACTGGATGAAAGAGATTTTTGGAGCCAAACATCAATAAACAAGTATCCGTGCAAAGCAACTTACAGGGTGCTTAGTTTCGGCATCATCTGCCCAATGTTCGGTGGAATTAAACCACTGATCAAGCAATTTCTTAGAACTCTGTAGTAGATATATAGAAAAAAAAAATTCATTAGTGAAAGAAATAACAACCAGATTGACAGGATTACAACACGCAGCGAAGCATAACCATAATTCAACTCACAATTTTTCCATTTTGTTCATATCTTGGAAATCAGGAAACTTTTGCATACTGGATCCCTTCAAGTCAGACACTCTCCTGAAACAAAATGCATCAGCTAAAAAATATCAGACCATCATTCTGAATTGTTGTTCAGTTGATTAACAAACGAAAAACCAAGAGACTAAATGTAGCAGTTATAAAGAGTGGAAGTTGGTCTAACAATTCAGTTAAGTTCTTCAAGAGGGATATGGCAGAAAGAATGGGCCCCTCCATGGATGTGCCTTGCATATCTCTGCAAAAAGTTTGAGACCACAACTCATATAAGGTTTCTTCAAGAAGCAGATTTTCTCAAATTTAATCACAACATAAGTGCAGAAATTTCAGATAAGGAAAAATGAAGTACAATACTCACAGCCTATCAAGTTTTGTCCAATTCCCAATGAAATCATGTATTCTCCCGGAGATACTAGTCCCATCTATCCTACTGCAAATAGTAACCAAATTTGGGATTCCTTATCTAAATAAAAGATACTGATACCAAAGCCATATATCCTATAGAAATAGTAACCGAATTAGTCATTTATTATTTCAAATGAACAGCACATACAAATCTGTCATGTTCTTCAGATCACCCAATGTTTCAGGCAAAATTCCTGTGAAATTGTTCCCAGAAAGAAGTCTGCATGAGTAAGAAAAACAATTCAAATTGAATTCCCTTCAAATAACAAGGATAGTAATAGTAAGAGTGATAATAACAGTAACAGTAATAGTAATATAGAGTAAGAGCAAGTCTAGTGGGACACTTCAAACCCACACAAAAAATACATTGATTTGGAGGTTTAGGGGAGGGCAAGTCTACTAGTTAAACCTCAAAATAAATAAAATTAATGTGGTAAAATAGAGTGCTCGTGCGATCTTAGGAATTTCCTATGAGTCAATCAAGTCAAACTGCTTGACTCGTAGGTAAGCCCACAACGCGTCACCTTCCTGCGCCATTTTCATCAACTTTTTCTTTTTTCTTTTTTCTTTTTTGTATAGTTACAACCCATTACATGAGTGGAACCTTGCTAGTCACACTAGCAAGGCTCGAACTCAAGATCTCCCCAATGGGGAGGGGATACCTTTACCATCTAGGCAACCCCGAATTGGTCCCCCTAGACGAAGTTTCCTCTGACCATAATAAAATCCTACGACGCCATTTAATCATTTGGTTCATATAATGTGCATCACTTATGAGTCCAGCCAAGAACATATTAAAGGTAGTGCAAATTATATGCAAGAAAAAGATCTGCTGATAGAAAACACAATAACTAGAAGAAGTGAATAGTAAGTAAAAAAAGTAAGAAATCACACTAAGAAATTTAAATCAGATAAAGTCCCTTCCTTTTCGCACATAAAAACGAAATTAGGCAAATGAGAACATAAGAGAATCTTACAATCTGGTCAATCTGCTAAGTTTGCCAAGTTCTGGAGGAAGGGATCCTTCAAGCTGATTATCTTGCAAATTTCTGCAATAGACAATTTTTATAAGGATTACCCCAAAAAAAAAATATTTCATTTTCTAATCTAACCAAAACATTTAGCCAGATCTTACAGACTATCTAGAGTAACAATGTTGCCGATTTCCTTCGGGATCGATCCACCAATGTTGTTTCCCAATAGAGACCTGCAATGAACAGAAAACTTCAATAATTTACCTTATCCACTAAAATAATTCTTCCAGTATAAAAAATGAACACATTCACAATAATTAATGCAATTGTTAAGGAAGAACTTACAAAGTGACGAGAGGCAGAGTAGACCAACTCTTAGGAATAGACCCATTGAGATAGTTACGGCTAAAATCTCTGTTTAACAAAAAAATAAAAATAAAAAAATTGTTCGTACTAGTCAGTTGGCAACTGCCAAAGATCTAAATCAACCACTGATCAAATAACTTCCACTTAGTGACTTATAATGGCAAAGAGTGCCCAAGCTAGAGGCAAGAGCTCGTATACCTACCACCACGATTCCAAAGAGGGACGTTCACGGTGGCCCACTCGGTGGACACTGCCCATTGGCAACCTACCAGGTCCTAGTATTCAAATTGGATGACATTACGTCCATACATAATACCAAGGCTTCTTATTCTACCCTATAGGTTGGCCCTACTGTGATAGGACAGTATATGATAGTTTACTAGTTTGACTCTGATACCAGTTGAAATATCCACAATCAATCTCATATTTGGCCAATGCGAAATTATAACCTTCTATATCACTTAATAAGGAGAGAAAGAGAGAATCACTTACATTTCTTGTAGAAAAGGAAGATTTGCAAATTCTTCAGGAAGTAGTCCACTTAAGCTAAGGCCTTTGAGCTGACTGCAATTGAAAGAAACCAAAACCCATTTGAGATATAGGGTAATAAAACAAATTGTTGGTCGTTAAAATTAAAAGAAAAAAAAAATACATTACATGCTTGTGATATGGCAAACGGTTGAGGAGTTGTAAGAACAGTTGCAAAAGACGGTACTGTTACTACTTGTGCTTAAGCTCACATTCAGACCTTCACCCTGACTGCAAGAATTTCCGTTTACGTTCTTCCAATATGGAATCTTTAACTTTGTTGATATTTGCTGAAGCGTTCGAACTGTAATTTTATAGACTACTTGGTTAACAAGAATGAAAAAACCCACGCTTAAAATGAACACAAATCTTGAGGATCATCTAAAAGAAATTAGGATGCGAAAGACCACTTGCGTGGTTGAAATGATTTGTTTAATTCTCTAGTAGAGGTTGTAGGTTCCAATAGCACAAAGGTACTTTTTCTTTGATTAATATTGAATGAAAGAATCTCATACTTATGGGTCCTAGTTCCACTGTTCACCAAAAGCCCGTTTCACCCAAATTTTAGGTTTTCTTTTTTTTTGGTGCAAATTTTACATCTATTATAATATGCTATAGGAGAAGCCTTAGGTTAACAAAATCCTTTCTCTTAGGTGTGGGTTAAAAAAACCTACATTATAAGCATGTGGCCCAATTTATAATCTATTATTGGGTTAACAAAACTCTCTCTCTTAGGTGTGGATATTAAAAAAACCTACATTATAAAGATATGACCACACTAAATAAAAAAAATTTCTACAAAATAAAATACTTAAAAAAAAATTTCTAAAAAATCTATTATAATATACTATAGGAGAAGCCTTTGGATTAACAAAACCCTCTCTCTTAGGTGTGGATTAAAAAACCTACATTATAAATATAAATTCAAATTCTAAAACAACTAAATTTTTTAATTATCTAATAAAAAAATTCAAAATTTATTTTTTAAAAGAAGCTCTTGTGCGTTGCACGGGATATGGGGGCTAGTTAGTAGATACAAAAACAGCCCCATCTTTCAATTTTTGCCCAAAATCTCATAAAATACTCTTTTAGCTTTACTGTCTAGACCCTTTATTCTTCAATATAGACCTAATTCTAGACCCACATGTGGGATCATTTTATCTAAAAAGTAGAAAAGTACATTAAAAACACCTTAGTTTAGGGAAATTGCACTTATTTCACCATTTTTAAACAAAATACAAAAGTTGCATCCTCCCCCAATTTTTTTCTAAAATCTCTCAAAAATACCCTCTTAGTTTTTTACTATCTAGACCTTTATTCTTCAATCTGGACCCAATTCTAGACCACATATGAGATAATTTCATCTAAAAAGTAAGGGTATTTTGAGGTAAAATCTAAGAAGCACGAACACTCCTCTAAGAGTTTCGTGTCCGTGTCGTGTCCTTATCGTGTCTACGTATCGTGTCCTATTTTTAGTTGAAATTTTAAGAAAAAAAAACTCGTGTCGTGTCCGTATCTGTGTCCGTGTCGTGTCCATATCGTGTCTTCGTATCGTGTCCTATTTTTAGTTGAAATTTTAAGAAAAAAAAACTCGTGTCGTGTCCGTATCCGTGTCCGTGTCCCCTCGCCGTATCTGTGCTTCCTAGGGTAAAATAAGGGATGGGTGTTATTTTTGTATTTAGTTTGAAAATGGTGACTTAGGTGCAATTTTTCCAAACTAAGGTGTTTTTAATGTACTTTTTTCAAAATAAGGGATGGGTGTTGTTTTTGTATTTAGTTTGAAAATGGTGACTTGGGTGCAATTTTTTCAAACTAAGGTGTTTTTAATGTACTTTTTCCCTATACACCAAGTATTATCTTCTATTTCTGAATTTATACAATGTATTAAAATATAAAATATGAAAAAATAAATATTTTATACATGAAAAGGGTTTCCCACCTTTGTTTTCTCTAGATTCACGGAGAAGGCGTACGTTGTTCAGTTTGTGCGCATAATCCCTCCGATTTTCTGGTTTTGTGAGTTTGGGCTTACCCTGTTTTTTTTTTAAGTACTAATTTTACAAACCTAAACTACCCTTCTGTATATGCAAACTACTTATTCTTAGGGCAAGTCTAGTGGAGTGTGTTAAACTGCTTAATCAAGCAGTTTTGGCACTCCAATAGAGTTTCTTAATATGTAAAATGGATCCTTTTCCATTGGAATAGGGATCCTTCGTGAAGAGCCCAACAATTCAGCGTCACACTCATCCATTGAGCATCACGCTTAATGGTTAAGCGTGTTAGTTTTTTTTAAATTAAAAAATGCTAACTTTTTAAAGCTTCTCCCCTTCACTCTCTCTCCAATTACCTAATTTTTCTCCTTTTCTCTCTCCCCATTTTCTTTTAAAAAAAATATTTATAATCCGACTGTTCAAACCCAGATTGCATACCAGGTGAGATGCAAGTTGTAATTTGCATAGTTTATTTCCCTCAAATTTGAGCATTTGTACTTTTGTAAGCCTATATGCATGTCAAGTTTACTTGTTTTGATGTTCAAGGATGTATTGTTAAACCTAAAATGCATAGTTGAAAACCTAATAAGTACGCACGTTGTAATTTGCATGGCTTATTTTTTAAAATTTTAAGTTTCTGCAATTTTTTTTAGTATGTATGCATTATGCATTTGCATGAATACATAATTAGAAACCTAGTGTGTAAGTAAGTTGTAATGTGCATTTTTTTTAAAAAAAAAATTCTAAGTTTTTGCATTTTTTTTAGTCTATATGCATTATGCATTTGCTTATTTTGATGTTCAGTAAAGTATTGAAGTTCATGGTAAGTAAATTCAAATGCAGGAACTCATATGTACAAACTTAATTATTGTATGGAAATTATAAATTACAGACTAACATTTTTATGCAGATCTGGATTGCATTCGCTTCATGTTGGGTTTTTTATTTCGAATTTGGTACCTATGATTGATCTTGTTTGAAAGATCTTAAAAATGCTTTACAAAAATATAATTTTTGCTCAAATCCGATTTATGTTGTGGAATAGCCATTTTAACTTTAAAAAATAAGAATTTTCTCTCTCCACCACGTCTCAAAAAAAAATCAATAAAGGGGATTTTTCATCTTTTTGTGGGCACTAACGTGCGTCATAGCCTCAGCGTACCAAAACTAAACAAAAATAATTTTGGAAGCAGCCCAATGATCTGTCTTACTAGAAAGATTGAGGTGACACCTCACATCCACCATTTTTTGTGTATGTGTGGGCCCCACAAGTATACAATGAATGGTGGATATTTGGTGCCACCTCAATAAAAAGTCGCCCTCTTGATTACTTTTTTCTTAGTGCAAGAGTGTACCACCCATTTATATTTTATGTTATTTATTATTCATGGCAAAAAACATTACCCAGATTACTATACCAAATACGCAGCACATCCACTTTTCCAAAAAAAAAAAAAACAACCCCAACTAACACAGTATATAATCAGATAGTTTTGTGATTGTCAAAAAGGCCTTTTGGAAGAGTCAAAGTCAAGGGAGGCAACTATGAAATATTTTTATATGAGTACAGCTAAGCATGTCTAGGGCAGAATCTATCCTAATGCAGTAAGTAACAAAAAAAATAAAGACAATAATTCAGTACGGAAAATGAAGCAGCGTCCTGTATGAAGCGGACGTTTCAACCAATCCTGGAAGTCCATGTGGGCCCTACTTATCTGAACTGGTACTACTCATGTAGGTGATAAGCTTGTTTAATTTATTAATAACGTGTTAAATGCATGGATTGATGACTAATTAACCAATTCCCACAGGAAGAACAGCACTGTATCAAAAACCCTAGAAATCTAAAATTCAAAAGCTTCAAAGTAAAGATCAATGAAGTTCAATTTCTGATATTTAATAAGATCCTGAAGAATTCAAAATTAAGTTTGATTTAAAAAAAAACAGAGCTTATTATTTGATGAAAAATGAATCTAAATATGTTACTAAAAGAAAAACTTTAAAAATGTACTAGTTTTACTGTTTTAATTAGTATCATTGGATTTGGGCGAAACTCCAAATTGTGTTTCCTGAAATGATTTTCACGAAATTTCATCTAAAAATCAGTTTAATTTAGTAAGAAGCTCTGAAACTTTTTTTAAGATCTGCAAGGAAAATTAAGAATCGGCGATTTCTACGACTTCATTTTCAAGTATTAAAATGAGAGATTTCATTAAACATTAGATATAATAGCAAAAAACAGAATGGTAATTTAAATAAGAAATTAAACAGATAATTAAAAATTTCTGGTTAAAAATTAAATGAACTAACTAACCTTCATCATCTGATAGAACTTGAGCATCAGATCTGAATTCAATTCCAAAGCAATTCAACACAAGAAACAGAAGAAACAGAGCAGAGAAAACTTTGTTTGAGCTGCTAATTACAGGAAGTATCGACTCCATTGATTGTTTAGAAAAATTGTACGAGCTCGAGGAACCACATTTGAGAGACGTCGGAATTATGAGCTAGCTGCTGCCAATATGGATGCTTAAATCTGTCTCTTCTCTCTCGTTCTTCTTTCTCTGTCCTGTCTCTGTCGAGCTCTCTGTTTTAATTCTAACGCGCTGTATTAAAGAGCATGAGATTTTTGAAGAAAAAACCAAAGAGCTAGGTCAGAAATTTCAACAGAACTATAAAGAGTACAGTGGACGAGACCGCCGTCGGTAAAGATTTACGCGTCAGTGAGGCTGCTGTCTCTCAATCAATGTAAGAATAGAAGAGATATTATTATTATGGATTTTGTTAAGCTTTTTAATTTTGTGTTTTGTTTAGTTTCTTAAGGTTGTCTAAATGAGCTAATTTTTTGATATGTATGTTATTTATACTATTTGGATCATATCTAAAAAAATCAACTCAATCAGAATCCTCTAGCACCCTCTAGCACCACGAAAACTTAATTTAGACTTTAATAGTATGAATGAACGGCTGACATTTAAAGTGATTTGTTTAGAGGGTTATATGTCTCTGATTGAGCTAATTTTTTGTGTACATCTTATAAATAATGATAATATTATGCTTACAAAAATTCAGCTGATTTGAAGACCTGTAACTTGTAAAAAAATCCCTTCAAAAACATCTTTATCGTGTGCCCTTAGGGCACACGTTAACAAGACCCTATTATTATTAAAGAAGAGTAAAGAATCAACTCCGTGAAACTAAATGACTGATATTATCCTTGTCTTTGTGTATAAGTACGAGAATGTCCAAGTTTTATGATAAGATATTTTTAGATGCAGACTTGCAATGAGGAATGATATGATATTGTGTTAGAAATGGTACTTTGGTAGAGAATTATTAAGTTTGTGAGCATCCAATTCAAAACCAATTGGTTATATATGGGGTTTACTAGGCTCTCATATCCCATATGGGATTAGCGTTCTTTTGCGCCTAACACCTGGAATTCTTTTTCGGTAACGGGGAGCACGTGTGGTGGTCGTTGGGCTTATCATGTGTGGCCTTGCACTCTGATACTATATTAAGTTTGTGAGCATCCAACTCAAACTAATTGACAATGAGTAGTGTGATCCAGAATCATTATATATTGAGCTTGTTAGGCTCTCATATCCCATGTGGGACTATTCTCATCAAGAACTGCTGTACCAAGCAGGTGCGTGCTGAGATTGCCGTTGGGTTTAATTCCACACAAATTAGGGTAATATTGAGATTTGTACACATAGATCTAGCAATGGTGCTATTAGGACCGAAATTGATTTCATCTCAATGGGACAAAAACATTCCGAATTTTCTATCCAAAAGATGACAAACTAAAATATAGTTAGGTTAGAGAAGAAATGTACACCACCTTAAAAAGGAGCAAGTAGAGACAAAATAAGACTAGACCCAATAAGTTAAGATTGTACACACAAAATCGCTTAGGACAATAGAGATTGTTTCTTTGACATAACAAATATAATGTTAATTTGCACAACGTACAATGCTATTTGGCCAAATGTCTTTTTGGCTCCAATCTTGGATCGACCAATTAGTGTGATGCCTACATGTGAAAATAATTAAAGAGCTGATTTTTAGTATACATATTTTTTCGTAGATAATGTTCACTAAAAATTAATTTTTTCTAAAATAATTAACCTATCATCAAATTATTAGAATCACAAGTCCACATATAATCTTTTATTGATTTCCGTATTTTTGATTTAAAATTAATTATTAATTGAGTTACAAGTTTTAGAATATATTGATTTTCAGTGAAGATGATCTACGTGATAAGAAAAATATCTCAAGCGTTTTCATGTAGCCTCCACACTCATTGGACAAAAATATAATTTTGTTTCCTTGTGCCACATTTACCAAGATAGGAGCACTATTGTAAACTCATCCTCTTGGTAAACGTGGCGTCAAGGAAGGCTAGCGCCCATCGACATACACTTTTATTATTGCAGTTCACAAATTTTTACCGAGTAAAATACTACTCAACCATCTTGGAGTAGCTCGTATGGTGTGAAAACGTGAACTTCATGTGAATTCTCAAAATTCCTTCGTCTTTTTTTATTTTATTTTATTTGGATTTTTATCAAGTCTGACAGACGATTCAAACCTCAGTTTGGATGCAAGCCTTAGTCCATTCCAAGATGAGTCAGCCAAGTTAACTCAGTACTGACTGATTTTTTACAACTTTAGAGCTACGATATAAAACCCCTGGAACCTCAAGGCGAACTGTGTTATTTACTTGACCACACAATATCTACAAAATTTAAATACTATTTAAAGAATTAAAAAAAACAACGATTTAGTCCTATTTGAGAGGATAATATAATCAGTCTCAGCTAAAAAAATTATGACTGTTAGTCCAAAAAGGTGAAAAACCACGCATGTGCATTTTGCTGGATAAAAATGTCCCAACAATAAATACATAAGCAGTAAGCACCAACTAACTTTTTTATTTTGTTTTTGAAATAAAAAATAGCATAACCTTTAAAATACAAATTAGGTTTTCATAAAAATTATATTTCTGGAAATCTTAATTTAAGATCTTTAAAATGAGATTAGTCAACAATATTTTTTTCTTTAAAAAAATAATCATATTACGAATTTTCAAAATCAAATTTGCATTTGTAAAATCTAATTTAAAAAATTAAATTTACATTGTAAAATTATATTTTAATATGTACTAACTTCTACCACGACTACACTACTCCAGTTGAATGCGTCTAGCACAACTCCACATTCCTAAAATTATCTAACAAAATAGAAGTGAGCCCTCTACTTAACAACCTACGTACAAATAACTTGAGGAACAATTTTCTCTTAACAAACACTAAACCAATTACTTCTAAAAAATAAGACACTATTTATTAAAGAAAAAACACGTGTGGCTGACATTCAACAAAAAAACTAGCAACTAAGAAAAATAAGAAAAAGAGAAAAACTCATACCAAACTACTAAATATGTTCAACGAAGGCAAACGTTGACATGCAGTAAAAATATGTGACCACATAAGATTGCAAAACATGCAGTAAAAAAAGTAGTAGGTTTCGCATTTTTTGAATTCAAATTGCGAATGAAAAAATTGGATTTGCATGTCTTTCGAAAAAAAGAAAAAAAAGTATTATTGACTAGTCTAGTTTTAAAGATCTAGTCAAAATCTTTCCAAAAGTATAAATTTTATGGTTTAAAAGATATAGCATTTTACATATTTAAAATAAAAATAACAAACTTTCTCTAACTCCAGCTATCCACCTTTAAAAATTAAAGAAGAAGGGTAAAATTGGTAATAAATGTAAGTAAAAGATGCACATGTGTTTGGAAAAAAGACTAAAAGGTTGTTATTTGTTAAAAAATGACTAAACAGTTAATAAGCAATTAATAAAAGATGAATTAGACAAATTAAATTTAGCTGGGACTAAACAGTAATATACCATGTGAATTTGGACTAATCAGTTGAAATCTCTAAAAAAAAAGATACATCGTTTTTCTTACATTGGTTATGGGGCCTACATGATTGGAAACAAAGGACTGATTTTTGGTAATAATGATCTAAAAGATGAGTAGAACATCCTCACTAAAAATCATATCATTTAAAATTTCTAGTCCTATCAAAGATTGATCAGAAATTGATTAAAAATTATCAGTGAACAATGAACGATGAAAAAAAGAATCAATTTTTAATAGGGCTAGCAGTTTTAGAATGATGTGGTTTTTTGTCAAGATGGTCTACAAGATAAAAGAACATTCTAAAAAATATCAGCCTTTAGATCAACCTCATATGGGCCCCACAAGTTACTGTAAATGTAAAATTTACAAATAAAACTGTATGTTGATCCGTTCTCATATATAAATGGTTGGTATTAAGGAAGCCAAATAAGATGGAGGGGATGCTAATTTTTAGGGACTTAATAATAAAAAAAGAGAGATTCAACATTTGTTAGGAGTTCCTTCTTTAAATAATTACACACTCAGTAAATTAAAATAATAATCCCCACCATTCCCAACACCACCACCACCGGTACTGCCACGACTTCCACCACCACTCCAGGGAAAGAGAAAGAGATATATGGAAGATAGAACTTTTAAATAATTTAAAATGTTTAAAATCGTGTAATTTTTTGTCAGGATTGTTTTTGTAATGAGAAGAACATCCCACTAGAAATGAATCATTGAATTGCCTCTATGCGAGGCGTACAAAAAAAAATGAACCTTATCTCAACTTGTCCACAAAACCTGTGGCAGAACCTAAAAGAAAAATAGGGCTACTTTGGTGGGAAAGATCGTCTTTTGACTCATCCACGTCCGACTTACGAACTAATGCATTAAATGTCATTAAATGCATCCACTTATCTCTCTGATTCATGACCCGTTCAAATAAAACAAGAGTTTGATTAATAATTCTAAACGTGCACACTGGACAGGGCTAGCCGGTTCAGCCAGTGAACCGGCAACCTACAGCTAAAAAACTAGGTTGAGTTAACAATATACTGACCTAGGGTTTTCTTCAAAACTCGAATTAGGCAAAACACAGATTAAAGGTTTCGAACACGAGACCTCTCAAGTGTTTTGTTTTTTGGAGCCCTTCTACACTCACCGGAATCCACTTGTTGATGTATCATCAATTAAATTCAGAGAGAGAATTAGAAGTGCATTTAAACCACTTTCTCCCTTCAAATTTAATTGGAGACACATCAACATGTAACTTTATATTGGGTATAATTCACGGATAAATGTAAAGTTTCTCTTTCGAAATTAACGAGACTAAGAGATACTATTTAATCCCAACAACATGGGACTAGGAGAGACCTGTCAAGAGATCATTGTCTAAAATTATTCCATTCTCTAAGTCACCTATAATTAACTATGCCATTCATTCTTTCACTTAACATAGATATATTTATGATATGATATATAATTATATTTGTTGTTTTCTGTCATAATATATATACATAGAGAGAGAAAGGTAAAGTAAAGGACATATTCATATAAAAACGAAAGTAACATAAGGCTCACAACCTGAGCCATAAAAACATAAGTCTCAAAGTAAAAATAAAGTTGGTAAAGCATCCACTGTGACTGAAGAGAGGGAAACCCACGTCAAACACAAAATATGGAATCCCTCACCAAGTAAACCACGTCACAGCACCACCAAAGATCCTAATTCGACCCTCAAACGTCAACTGTAAGAACCACGAGAAATATTGGGTGAGAAACTCAGTAGGTAGATCAACTATCCTAATACCATCACATGCAGCGATAAACCCGATAACAACTCAAAGCATTTATAAAAGCAATGCATAATATATAGCTGATTGAAAACATCAAAGGAAATCTTGCACATACATATACAAACAAAGGGTAGTGTACTGCTGCTAGTTTAGCCAAGAAACATGCCTCGGATGTACCTGTCTCATTGACGTCCCATACCGCCCGAAAGACAAGGACACCTAGCAAGGTCTCAGATG
The DNA here is from genome assembly GCA_002174775.1 of Macleaya cordata. Taxonomy (NCBI): domain Eukaryota; kingdom Viridiplantae; phylum Streptophyta; class Magnoliopsida; order Ranunculales; family Papaveraceae; genus Macleaya; species Macleaya cordata. The sequence goes on from MVGT01001053.1 coordinate 54,710, forward strand.
GTGTACCACATCTGAATAAGTATGACACAAACTCCTTATAAAAAATTCCCTATTCAAAATCCATCTCTTCTGAAAACAATTACACACACCAGATGTAACTAGTCATAAGTGTGCGGACCCATGACCAGCCAACACACAGATAGCTAGGCATTATCTACGAACCTATGGTAGGCCAACACACACCCGGATCTGCGGACTCATGACTAGCCAACACACAGATATCCTAACACTATTTACGGACCCATGGTTGGCCAACACACAGATCATTCATTCTAAGAGTGCAGACCCATGACCAACCAACACATAGATAGCCGAACACTATCTGCGGACTCATGGCAGGCCAACACACACCCAGATCTACGAACCCATGACCAGTCAACACACAGATAGCCTAACACTATCTGCAGACCCATGGCAGGCTAACACACAGATCATTCATTCTAAGAGTGCGGACCCATGACCAGCCAACACACAGATAACCAGACACTATCTACGGACCCATGGCAGGCCAACACACACCCGGATCTACGGACCCATGACCTGCCAACACGCAGGTAGCCTAACACTATCTGCGGACCCATGACAGGCCAACACACATTCAGATCTGTGGACCCATGACCTGCCAACACATAGGTAACCTAACACTATCTGCGGACCCATGGCAGGCCAATACGCAGATCACTTATCCTAAGGCATACACAGTTCTTATTATGAGCGGAAATAACACTGGCACTAATCCACCTAAGACATACATAGTCGTGTCATCGTGAACCCTACCAAGCCCGGTAGTGAGACCACTACCGCCTTTAGGCAATCACGGAAGGAAATTCACTTTGGTTATATATTTAAAACTAGTTCCACGTCAAGAAAACGCTCGACAAACAAGATTTTTATATTTTTCGAAGATATTCCATATCAATCACATCTCATCTACATAAAATATGATTTCCAAGCATAAACATCACTTCACCTCAAAATCATGAAAGTAAGATCCAACCACAATAGTTCACAATTCTAAGAAAATTCTCATAAAACATGACTTTGAACAAATATGCATCATCTTCTAGTTTAAAACAAATAATAGTTCTTAATGTTTTCTTCATAACATAAGTTTATTGTCTAAACTCACATGCCATGCCTCGCATACAAAATACATACATATTAGTTCGAAATATGCATTCAAAATAGTTAGGTGTTATTAAGATGAATTAACCACCTACCTCTAGCGGTACAAAAACTGGTCCTCGTCACCCAAGGAGTCTGTAACACCCAACTCACTAGCTGGAGAAGGAAAATAAAAGAGACAATATAAGGTTCTAATACTTAGAACCAAAAATTCATTAAATAGAAAGGGAACAATAAAAATTAGAATTAAGAATCACCAACGACTTAAGAGTACTACTCTAACCCTCACAAGTTAGTAAAATTAGTACTACGTACTCCTAAATCAAAAGTCTCTACTCATCCCTTCCCACCTAAAGACAAGTCAAGGCTTATCCCTTAAAGTCCTGAATAATGTGAACTTCTTTATAACTCTCTAATATACAAAAGAAAAAATCCTCAAAACCATCAAAAATAATTAAACCAGCACATCTTAGGCTTAGATTTATCCTCAAGGTCTCGAATATGATAGTTCCATCTAAAATCACATAGATTCATGGCCTAACATCACATGTTGATTTACATAGGAATCTTTAAAAATTCATACAACTAAACCATCATATTTCGTGTACAACTCAATTCCTATCAAGTCATTAACATCATAATAATAACCTCAAAAGCAAGAGCTATAAACACCCATCGTAAGTATCTAATCTATCACTATTCCATTACAAACCCAAACAAGATTACTTTTACCATTTTACTAATTCACTACTTAAAATTAACAAAGTCAGTCCATAAAACCATTCATGAACTTAAGGTTCACCACCAACTAGTATTATTTGAATTTCTTTGTGTTTCCCATCATCTATCAACTCCAAAAGAGGCGAGTTCCACCTTGTACAGTCACTAAAAGCCCAAAATACTCAAAACAGTCCACAAAGCTCATCTAGGAATCATCATCCAAAAATATCATGCAAGATCCATTTTATATTTCCCATAATCAACATTATCTTTTTCAAGTAAAAATGTGAAAACAGTAAACTAAAGCCATTTAGTCATCCTCAACCATCATCAACTATGTTTGCATGTGGTTATCCGTTATCTAAATAACTTCCATTACCCATCCTTAAAGATTTACCAAAATATTACAACCCATTCATCATTGAACAATAATTTCTAACAATATCCACAATGATAGACAAATATAATTATATGAATTCTTCAAATTGAAGTCTAAACTTTACATGCTTTAGAAATGGAGGAAGTAAGATCATGAAAAACGAAAACTTATATCAAATCTCCAAACCTAATAACCCAAAATTTCCTCTTCATCATTACCTTTCGTTTTTTTTAAAAAAACCCCAATTTACATCATCAAAATCACAAGATCTAAAGCATTAGGGTGCTGATTTCTCACCTTAACCTCAAAATATTAGCCCATCTCATCACCTCTTCCACCATTGAGCTCCAAATCACCAAGATCTACAACAACAAGGGATGAAGAGCAAAACCCTAGGTTGATAACAACTGAAATCAGCTGAAATTAAGGGGTTAAATGGGTTAGAAACTTACCCAAAAGTAGTAAGAAAACAAAAAGGGGAGAGCTTATGGCTGGTCTCTTCCTTCTCCTTCCCTCCTTCTTCTTCTCACGTTTTCAGCTACTGCTGCTACGTTTTTCTTCTTTTTTCTTTTTTTTTCCTCCGCAGCTGCTGCCATTTACTGCTACTGATGCTCATCTCTTCTTCTCTAGCTCGATCTTTCTTCCTCTCTCTCGCTCTCTTTTCTCCACCGATCTCTCTCTTTCTCTCTAACTCGCTTCCTCTCTCAACGCACTCCCTCATCTCTCTTTTCTTTCTTTTCTTTTTCTTTTTTTTTTTGATCAGCAGGGTAGCTGATTGGAGAAGAGGGACGGTGGGACTGTTTGGTTCGGGGGAGAGTAGGGGTGTGCAGCGGATCGAAACCATTGATATTGAGTCAATCCACAACTGATCCAATGTAGGGTTGGTTGCTAAAAAATTCCATCCATATCGATCCGCCAAGATCATCCCATCCAATCTTATCGAAACCAAGTGTGATTGGATTGGATCGGTTGGATTGATCGGTTTCGCCTTTAGTAAAAATCAACGATTTTTTAAACTGCTATAGATAGTCTTGCATTCATAAAAAAACTGCTAAGAGATCAAAAACAAAATTAGAGCCAAAAATTAGGGTTTAACTTTGTTGATACAATTTATTAGAACTCAAACGCCCCAAATTTAGAGCTGAAATTTTAGGCAAAAATTTTCAGAAATAATCCCCTAAAATTATTGCAAAATTAGGCTCTAAATTCGAAAAAATTTAAATCAGAAAAATCAAACTCAACAAAGACCCAGGGCAAAAAGAAACTCCAAATTTGAATGAAATTTCTTTTAAAAAATAAACAAATCAACAAAAAAAATCAACCGTAAGTTGTTTAAAATGAAAAATTTGGATCACATCAAGATTAGTACCAAAATTTCAAAATAAATTTTTTCATGAATTAAATACTGAAAATTAATATAAATTAGCACCCAAAACCAAAATCAAGAGAACCCTGTACCCACTTAGATCCATGGAGAAAGAGTCAGAGAGAACCCCTCTTTCTCTTCTTCCACTTCTAGAAAAGACAGAGAGATAGAGAGATGTGAGAGAGATGATTTTCGGACGATTAGACCATAGAGGAGGTTGCACTTGGAGAAGAGATCAGGAGAAAAATCAATAGTGGGAGAGGAGATCAGGGGAAATATTGATAGCCGATGATAGATGGGTTTGCTGCTTTGGTTGAGATTAGGTTTTAGACTTTTAGGTTTAGTCTTTTATATACTTAAAGATGTTTACTAGTTTACCCTTCACTCTTTATTAAATTACAAAATTATCAAGGATTTGGATTGGTTCGGTTGCACAACGGTTTCGCCATGGATGATCCACCGACCGATCCGCCAACATTGGTTTTCAAAACATGAAAACCGATCCTAATCCAACCCTAAATTGGTTCGGTTTCGATCCAATGAACTTTGGTTGGATCGGATCGGTTTCATTGGTTCGGTTTGAAAATGCACACCCCTAGGGGAGAGGTTGGTAACGGGTTGGTTTTGGGTCACGGGCTGGGTCGTGGGTCAGGCCAACCCGTGTCCCCCAAACCAAGCTAAAAATCTTTTTTTTTTGTTTTGTTTTGTTTTCATTATTTTTTTAACTCACTTCTCGGCCTCAAATATGTGCGTGTTTTATGCATATCATCCCACGTAATCTGCCCCCAACACGTAGGTCACTGACTCGTTGGGTTGAGTCGTGGGACTGAATTCACGGGGTTTCACACCAAACGGGTAGGACAAGCTCAACTTTTCACTGTTGACTCGTCCACCTACAACAAAATACAAGGATCTGCCATTGCTTATGGGGCACATAGAAGATGAACAAAAGACGGATTTTCAGTGAGAATGATCTACATGGTGAGGAGAACATCCTCACAAAAATTTAACCCATTCGAAAACTTATAAACCAATCATCTAGTTATTGAAAATCAACGGCTATTAAAATTTTATTTTTACAATTAAATTGCATCAGTGGTTGATGAGGTTATAGATTTTAAAATTATAGTTGATTTTCAATGAGGATAATTTACACGGTAAGGATAATATTCTCACAAAAAATTAGCTCTTGATTCATGTGCATGCGAGCCCCACATGCCATAATAATAGTGATGTCAATATAACGAAGTCACAAGAACCATTGTCTTAAAGTTTATCTTTTATCGAAATTTATTTAGAAAAGAATACCAACTTCTGTTTGCAAAAGAATACCGTCTCGTTGAATTTGATATTTTTTCTTTGTTTCTTCAGCCATGCCTAACAAAATCAATTATTGGATGCATGCCAACAAGCAGAAGAGTAAGAAAAGTTCATGCAAGCAGATGGAGAATATGAGTAAAAAAATGAAGTCAACAATCCCACTCTCATACAGGTGTAATAACTAATAACTGTGGGCTCTGGGGAAGGGGCTGTATCGCTGTAACCCATGCAATAGTACCATAACCTTTGATAGGTCCCCTATTGCTACTTAATGTCCACATTATTATTTATTTATTACATTACAAAGATAATATTTTTTATGATTACTAACAAAAATTCTAATTTGCAAAATGTATTGACTATTTCATTCATTACTTTGCATTTGTTCAAAACTTCTATTATTGCTTTCTTTTTTAACTGTTTAGTCCATTTGGTGAAACAATTATCTATTTAGTTTGTTTTCTTATTTATATATAGTTCCAAGTTTGCTCTTATTCTGATGTATTTAATTACTATAAATGTGGACAGTTGACAGAGTGAAAAAAATTGTTATTTTTTTGTTTTAAAACTTTAAAATGCTATATCTCTTAAACCACAAATTAGATTTTGATAAAAAATTATATATTTGAAAAACATTCATCGAGATCTTTAAAGCTAGACCAGTCACTAATACCATTTTTTTAAAAGACTTTTTTCGAAGTATATGCAAATCTAAATTTGCAATAACAAATTTGAAGTCGCAATATTCTAAATTATACAAAACTAAATTTCATACCATTTTTAGTAATGTTTAAAAGAATAGGGATAGAGGTGCGGGGGGATGGAGCAGGTTGGTTATTTTTGGTATGTTTAAATGAAGAGTGGTATATCGTATATATAGTATCTAGGTACTGAAAGGTCCATGTTTTATGTTTATCGAATTTCGTGTCAAAAATTAACTCAAGATGATCTCTTGTAATTCTGAGTTAGAGTCTAGTGAGTCTCGGTTCACTTCGGTTGAAAGAGAAGAAATCTACAAAGGCTCCGAAAAACTCAACTCACCACCAGAAGACATCCTAGGATGGTAAGTGACTTAGAACACTAAGTACCATAGGTGGTTAGATTGCTAAGAGTGTTTCCCACACTGTTTACTCTTGATAAAATGTGTTTTAAAAGATAAATTTTTAATCTGGACAGTGTTGGTTTCGAAACCAAGAAGTTTGGTTTCGAAACCAACTGCATTGATGGTATTATTTTATATAGGGAAAAGTCTGTTTCGAAATCAACCTTAGTTTGATTTCGAAACCAAACTTTATCTGATGACAGATGAAGTTTGGTTTCGAAACCAAAACTGTTGGTTTCGAAACCAAAACTCATCTGTCTTCAGATGAATTTTGGTTTCGAAACCAAACAGTTTGGTTTCGAAACCAAAACCACATCTATCTTCAGATGAAGTTTGGTTTCGAAACCAAACATGTTGATTTCGAAATCAAAAGGCAATAACCATCACAGAAGCTTGTTGGTTTCGAAACCAAATCAGTCAGTTTCGAAACCACATGTTGGTTTCGAAACCGACAGGCTTGATTTCGAAACCGACGCCCAGATTCGTTTTTCTGAGTACGATTTTCTGAGCTGTAAAGTAACTTTCTAACACATTATTGCTCATCTCCCTCTAAGCCTTGTTTTAGGGAGATAATTGAGCGTGGGAAACATCTCTAAGTGGAATGAGAGGCTGAATATATTATTCTCTCATCCCCAATAATGGTGTCTACCATTAGACCTAGAACTAATAATTTAGTCTAGGATTGAGCTGGACATCTTCACTATAAATAGGGGTTGAATCTTCAGTATTCAATCAACCATTCACCCTATTAATCAACAAGTTCTTGAAGAGTTTCAACTCTAATCTTTTAGCTCTCAAGCTTGTTGAAATTGGTTCAAATCCTTCCCATTTCAAAACCAAAACTCTGTTTTTGTTACCGGTGGATTTCCGGTGATTGAGCTTGAAGGTTCAAGCTTGTGGTGATATACTTGAGGAGTCAAGTATTGGTTCAAGGTGCGGGACTTGTGGAGTTCAAGTTGGAGACGCATCAACGTTTACTAAGAGGCAAATTCGTGGAGTTCGAATTTGTGGAAGAACTGTACACCGTAGCTGTTGGAGCGTAGAGGGAGTCGTAATTCGTGTCCATCGAGTGGTAAATCGGGTTGTAAGTTTTCAATAACTCTTAGTGAATTTTTGCTGGACTAGGTCCCGGGGTTTTTCCCAGTTTGGGTTTCCTCGTTAACAAAATCTCTTGTGCATATTTTTCATACTTGTTGTGAGATTGAAATATTCGATTCTTGTTCTTAATTCCGCATATTAAGAATCGAATAAGTCAATACTCCTGTTAGAGATTTTTGTTGTACTCTTATCACCTTAGTAATTTTTAATTAGGTGATTGTGTGATCCTTAACCATAGTCACATTGACATACGGTTAAATTCATTAACCGTAGGGTGAATTTAGACTTTCAATTGGTATCAGAGCAGGTTCACTTGTTGGGTTTAACAACCTAAGTGTGATCCCTATTTGTGTCTAAATGGATTCACAAAGAGAAGGTAGTGCTGTAAACAAACCACCATTATTCAATGGCAGCAACTATCCTTATTGGAAAGCCAGAATGAGGGCTTTCCTCAAGTCCCTAGACCAAAGGGTTTGGAGAACTGTAGAAATTGCTTGGTCTCCTCCTACCATGATGACTGGTACCGGAGACAACTCTAGGGAAGTTCCTAAACCGGAAGACCAATGGACCACCGATGAAACTGATGCTGCTACTAGAAATAGCAAAGCTCTCAATGCCATCTATGCTGCTGTAACAGCTGACGAATTTCGTCGTATATCTAATTGTGAAGTAGCAAAGGAGGCATGGGACATCTTAATGGTAACCCATGAAGGTACTAGGACTGTTAGAATAGCAAAACTTCAAATGTTAACAACCCAATTTGAAACCATTAGAATGGATGACAATGAAACCTTTGATGAATTTTATGCCAAGTTAAATGACATTGTCAACAACTCTTTTGCTTTGGGTGAAGTTATTCCTAACTCCAAGATAGTTCGTAAGGTTTTGAGATCTCTTCCCGAGAGATTTCAAGCCAAAGTTACGGCTATCGAGGAGAGTAAAGATATTGATGCTATTCTTCCTGAAGAACTTGCAGGAAATTTAAGGACATTTGAGGTTGGATTCAAATCTTCAAGGAAATCAAAGAACATTGCTTTTACAGCCTCAAGAAGTTCCAAGGAAGATGATTTCTCAAGTGATGACGAAATGGCTCTCCTTACTAGACAATTCAAGAACTTCTTGAAGAATAAAAAGGAGAAGTTCCAAAAACCAAGATTTGGTTCGTCTTCCAAAATAAGGCCACATGACAAAGTCAAGAACTTTGATAAAAAGTTTGAGAAGAAGAACTCTGGAGAAGTTCAATGCTTCAAATGTCATGGCTTTGGACACATGGCTAATGAATGTCCAAACAAAGCTCCAGCCAAAGCTAAGAAAGCAATGAAGGTCACTCTTGACGACTCCGACTCATCCTCCAATACTAGTGATACTAGTGATGAAGAAACGGAGGAAATGAAGGCTATGACTGCTACTCTCTCTCAGATATTCAAAAATGCTGACACCTCTAGTGATCATGAGGAGAGTGATGAAGAAATAGACCCGGAGGAATTGTGTGCAAATCTCCTCAAAAAGAGCTTGGACCTGTCCAAGGAAAACAAAGTACTGGATGGGAAGTTGTCATTCATACAAACTGAACGGGATGAAGCCATGATCAAGTTGCAAGAAAGCTCCAACAAAACAATGCAACTTGAAGAGGAGATTTCAAGGCTACTCATCAAGATTAACTCTCTTGAGTTGGATCATGAAAAAGCCTTAGATGAAATCAAGTCTCTTAATTCCACTCTTGATGTAACCAAGAGAGACTTGGTCTTATCAAATAACTTGTTAGATAAATTTAATCATGGTTCTAATTTTATATCTAACTTGTTGAATGCAGCCAAAACTGCTAATGATAAGAAAGGATTGGGTTATGATGCTGCAACGTGTTCCAACTCACCACAAGGAACAAAGTTCGTGAAAGCCAAAGAGCAACATGCCCAAAAGATCCTTCCAAAGAGCACATCCACACAAGCTAGCAAAAATATTGGTAAGGCAAAAGGTACTTATTTTGCTGAAATGTGTTCTTATTGTGGTATCTTAGGTCACTTGCAAAACACTTGCAAATTTTATATGGAAGATGTTTTCAATGAACAAAGAAGAGCAAATCTTCTTTATCAATACAAAGAATTGCAAGCAAAAGCAAGGAACCTATCCGGTGAGATCTCTAAACTCACAAGAAGTACACAAGGTAATGCACCTAAAGGTAAAACTTCTCACAAATCAAAGAAGGAACCAACTAAATCTTTGGATGTTGGCCTTATGACTTCAAAACCCACTCAAGACAATACAAAAGAAAAATCTGTTTGGGTTAAAAAGGGTGAATTGAAGGCTAATGTTGCTTTAATTGCATATAAAGCATGTAACTCACTTGATTGGTTTCTTGATAGTGGGTGTAGCCGACACATGACTGGAGACAAATCTTGTTTTAGTCATTTCAAAAGTCAAGATGGAGGTTTTGTAACCTTTGGTGATGGAAGCACTGCCCATGTCAAAGGCAAAGGTACGATTGTGTTACCCGGTACTTCTGAAATCAAGGATGTACTCTATGTGGAAGGTATGAAAGCTAACCTTCTCAGTATTAGTCAAATTTGTGATTCTAATCATTCAGTGAAATTTACTTCCAATCATTGTGAAATCCTGAATGATAAGGGAAAATGTGTAATGATGGGTAGGAGGTCCAGTAGCAACTGTTATATGATTGATGCATCTCCTAACCTAACTTGCAATTTGTCCAAGCTTGATGTTACTCACCTTTGGCATCAAAGACTAGGTCATGTCAACTTCAAAGATCTAGCAAAAATTGCCAACAAAGAGCTAGTTCGTGGACTGCCCAAGGTAAGTAAGTTGTTTGATGGAATTTGTGGACCATGCCAAAAGGGCAAACAAACAAGAAGTCCACATAAATCATCAAAAGATATTGCTACCACCAAACCTTTGCAACTAGTTCACATGGATCTCATGGGTCCTATGAGAACCGAAACTATTGGTGGAAAACGATATATACTTGTAATGGTAGATGATTTTTCAAGATATACTTGGATTGCTTTTCTTAGAGAAAAATCTGACACCTTTGATGAGTTTTTCATTGTATGCCAGAGAATTCAAAATGAGCAAGAATGTAAAATCAAACGGATTAGGAGTGATCGAGGTACTGAATTCAAAGACTCAAAAGTTGAAGACTTTTGTGATCAAAATGGCATAAAGCATGAATTTTCAGCACCCATTACTCCCCAACAAAATGGGGTAGCTGAGAGGAAGAATCGTGTAATTCAAGAAATGGCTAGAGTCCTCCTTCATAGCAAAAATCTAGCACAAAGGTTTTGGGGTGAAGCTGTTTTCACAGCATGCTATTTAATTAATCGAGTGTATCTAAGGCCCAAAACTCTCAATACCCCTTATGAACTTTGGTTTGGTAAGAAACCAAATTTATGTTATCTTCGTGTTTTTGGTAGTCCATGCTACATTCTTAGGGATAGAGAGAATGCTGGAAAATTTGACTCCAAGAGTGATGAAGGAATCTTCATTGGGTATGCTTTGGATAGTCGAGCCTTTCGTGTCTACAACAAAAGGACCGAAACTATCATGGAATCTATTAATGTTGTTAGAATTAGAAGGATTGAACCATGTAGAAAAAGCTTGGAAGCTAAGTATGTAGAGTTGAAAACTCTTTAAAGACTTGTTGAATAATGGGGCGAATGGTTGGTTTGAACAAAAAGAGATTAACCCTATTTATAATGAAATGTGCAGCTCTAAACCTAGAATAAACAAGGTTTTCTTGGTTTAATGCTAGAGACTATTATTGGAGATGAGAGAACATTCTATTAAGTCTCTAAATCCACTTAGAGATGTTTCCCACGCATACATGATCTTCCCTTAAATAAGTAGTGGTAAAAATACCTCAACAGGTAACTTTCCAGCTAAAAAACGCAACCCAGAAACATGGATCTGGGCAGCGCTTTCGAAAGCGTCAAACCATTTTCAAAAGCGTTAGGCAACTGTTGAAAATATCATGTTTTGATTTTAAAAGCATTAAGGCTCTTTCAAAACCAAAACTCATCTGTTCGCAGAATGAGTTTCGGTTTTGAAACCCCCTAGCATGATTTCGAAAGCGAAAGCCATCTGTGGACAACATGTGCTTTGGTTTCGAAAGCGCAAGGTTGCTTTCGAAACCAAAACTCATATGTGACCAGAATGTCACTACAAAAAAGTTGACTTTTAGGGACGCTTAAATAGGGACGGTTTTTTAAAGTGTCCCAAATAGTCCATTATTTGGGACAGTTTTAAAGTTGTTTGTCCCTATTAGTCAATTATTTGGGACGGATTACTAATATTCGGTCCCTAATAATATAAAATTTGGGACTCTTCTGTCCGTCTCAAATGACTTTTAAATATCACGTCTTCAGTTGTTAGAAAATGGGTGTATAGGGACGGTTAGAATATCGATCGTGAATGTAACTATTGGGGACAATTTTGCTAAATTGTTTCAGTCCCTAATGTGTAAATTTGGCGGCCAAACATTTCCCACATTAAATTTTCGCACAAAATATTAGGGACGGAATACTTAACTATTAGGGACAAAATCATCTGTCGAAAAAAACCTTTTTTTTTCAAAATACTGTCTCCCAAAACCAATTAACCCTTCACAAAAAAAAATAGTTAGAAGAACTTGATCGAAGAGAAGACCAAATGGTGCCCTAGCTCTCCTACCGGCGCCGTTCGCCCTCGACTGTACGTCGTGCTCACTACCTGGTAACTCTCTTTGCTCTCTCTTTCTCTCTTCTCTGCTTAGTCTCTCTCTCTCTCTTCTCTGCTCAGTCTCTCTCTTCTCTGCTTAGTCTCTCTCTCTCTTTAGATTCTCGATCGTTCCGTTCTCCCCTGCTCTCTCTTTTCTCTCACCGATCTCTCTTCTTTGTTCATTTTCTCTCTGAATTCATCTCCCACCTTTCTCTTCTCTCTCTATTGATATCTCGTTCTCCCTCTTTTCTCAACCTTAGGAGACGATGATCAAGAACTGATCTATCGTTCTCTCTGTTCCCTCTCACTTTTTTTCTCTATTTGCTATCTATTTGTTTTTGTGATCAGTAAAAATAATGTGTATTTATTTTAGTTTAATCTCTCTCTGCTATCTATTTGTTTTTGCTATCTATTTGTTGTTGTGAAATTGGAGATTTTCTATACAGTTGGTATTTAAGAAATTAGGGATTTCTGTGCAGGTTAGTTCATTAAAAAAAAATATATGTTTTTTCTTTCGATTTTTGTGTTTAGATTACAATATCTCAAATGTTTTATTAACAATGTTATTTTTTTTATTCATTAAGAAAAAAATAGAAGGTACCCAACTAGTATCTATGGAATGTTTAAGCTCCTGAATATTTTTTGTTCTTCTTAATTTTTCACTGATTTTGTTTTTTGGGTGTATCCGAATTGTACTTGTAGAAGTGTTGTTCGCAAGTGTGTAAACTCAAAGGAAGTCAATTAATTAAACCTTGGGCGGGCAAGAAGATCATTTTACTCTGCTTTGGTGTGGCCAAGGTAAATCATATACTCTATCTTGTAACATTCAATTTTTCAACTCCGGCGGGCAATCGGTTGATTCATCAGGTTGAAAAAGTTAGGGTTTCTGATGAAAAAATTAGGGTTTTTTAATCTATTGAAAGTGTATGGAAGAAAGTAGTTGATGGTTTTATAGAGTTCTTTACTGGAAAAGCTTGCAGGTATGTGTTCCATATGACTTACGGGTTTATTTTTGGTTTTTCCTACAAATATAACTGAAGAACTTTAACAATTATGTATTTTATCTGCTAATCTTCTTCAATTGGTTTTAGACTTTACAGTAATGTCTGGGGATATGATGTGGTTCATATTTGGCATGTTTTTATTGCTTTTATGATTTGATCCTCTATATTGTCAGATTTTATCATTTAATGCTTGAATCTTAGTTGCTTGGGAATTGAAAAGTGAACCCAAGTCCAGGTTTATAGAAGAGTATTATGTTTAGAGTTTAGCCTATTAGAGATCATAATTAATTTGTGTTTTTGCATCTTATCTTCTTTGCTATGCACTGCTCACTAAAATCTTTAGCTTCTAATATTGCCGACTGTTAATTTTTTCTTCTTATGAGCAGAAGTAAATGCTCAGGCTTCTTTGACTTCAGTTTCCACATACAATATATATGTATGAGTTGGGTCGTGTTGTTCTATCTTTCTTCTTTGCTCTCTAAAAAAAATTTTTTGGTGTTTTTTTGCAGCATAAATTAGTGGTTTCATTGGGGTTGTGAAATTAGAGATTTCTGTGCAAGTTAGTTTATTACAAAAAATAGCAATAATATATGTTTTTTCTTTTGATTTTTGTGTTTAGTGTACAATATCTCAAATAGTTTAGATTACTCTTAGTTGTTTGATTGATACTCTGAGTTGTTTTTGTCACACCCCGATTTTTGGAACTCTAAAATCCAACCTGATTCAATGAATCCGGAAGGCGAGGCGTGAAGAGTGTAAAAAAAGTGTAATTTAAAAAAATGAATAAAATCACTTACTTTCTCTTTATGAAAGATAAACCATTCAATGAATAATCAATTCTAGTCATCATTAATTACAATTAAGTAGTCAAAGTGAATTTAAAAATAAAAATAAAAACTGTTGAAAATATTTTCCGTACTTAACTGCACATACTTCAGTAAAATGGTCATAATTTCTTAACCTAAATCAAAATTGTATAAATAAAACCATTCTGGAAAATAGATTTAAAGTTCTACAACTTCAATAGAAATAGCCCGGGGCTAATTCAGAATATAAGATACTAAAAACTGGGTCTGAAGTTTACTAATAGATTTATATACAATTTCAGAAAAATAACTTCGAATTTCTTATAATATACAAAAATCATAAATTTGAAACTGAAATTACTCCCTGACCAGATATCCGAAATACATGTATAATACCATTTTGGAAAGAAAAAATTAAAATCTTTATTTGTTGCAGAAATAAGTATTGATCAATTTTGTGCGAAACATATCCAAAAATGTGATTTTCTAAAACTGACAGTAACAAATACAAAATTTATACAAATTTGTGTAAAACATGATTACTTCAATTCAATGACATAAAAATTAAATACAAATTAATACAATATTTGCTTAGTTCTAAATCTAACATAAAAATAAATAATTATAATAATACATATTATAATTCTCATAAACAACCCATGATCCCAAGTGATATAGTAGTAATTATTCTTCAAATATAATATATAAGACATACTAACTCAAGAGATCCAAGCTATCTCTTTGAACCGCACCTCCTAAAATCTTTCGCCCTCAACTTGATCTGTAGGGGGGAAATATTGGGTGAGTAAAACTCAGTATGTGCAAACTATCCAAAAATACTAGATTTGAAACATGCAAAAATTATCATATTAATGCATCAAAAAGAGATTTTTCTTTTTAAATAATTAACCATTATTTTAGGTCCATTACATCGGTTTCCACCGTCTCCTCAAGTCAGAAATCAACGGTACCTGCAGGTGTTATGGGGGTCTCCCATTACCGATACCATTTTTCTTATGAATACAAACTCAACCCTTGCATTAAATAAATAATTGTAACCATGCATATGCAATTTCATAACAAAAACATAAAATTAGATTTTGTTTATAGTAGGGATCCCACCTACCTTAATTTGATGCCAAAACCTTATCACCTTCTTGATTTATTATTTCCAAGATGTAAATCCTTTATCTTGATGATAATAATGGTGTAAATACTATGAAATGAAAAAAATATTTAAAGGGGAGATATTTGAGAGAAAAGGGAAAATATATTGGATATAAGTTAAAAGTAGATGGAGGAAGAGAGGGAGAGAGATACGTGAGTATGAGGGAGAATGGAGAGAATGGAAGGGTTTAAATAGGAGAGATTTTAGGTTTTTTAAATTATTTTAATATTTTAATATTTAAATATAAATAATTATTTTTTATCTTTAGTGGGCTATTATTAATCAAATATATATTTTTTTATAATTATTTAATTAATAATATAATAAAAAAAATTCTCTTTCTTTTTGTGCTACTAAATAAGTGTTTCATGATGGCTAAAATAAAATAATTTTTTTCTCTTATTAATTAATTAACTTCTAAAATATATATATTAATTAATTTATGATATAACACTATTAGAGATATTATTTGTACACCCACATTATGTATTTCTATGCAATTCATTATCACTATGCATAAGAGAAAATTTGTTTTTCAAATCAAAATAGGCATACTTAAAAATTGAGTAAATTAAAACTCTATATACTAAAATTTCAGGGTATTACAGTTTTGATTTATTATTGTAATCTTCTAGATTTGATCATACTGTTTACCCTAAAATGGGCATTATTGTAGTTCAACATTATACTTGAAATGTATAAATACAGCCTCCTAACCCTTGATGGGTCATAGGAAAATTACTAAGTTTCACTGATCTCTGTATGGATCAAACAATGGAATTTGGATTTCTTCTCTTTCGCATTCTTTCTCCCAGTTACTTTCAACCATGGGATATCTAAGCATTGTAGAGGTTTCAATCCATTTTATATTCAATCTATTTTATTAACAATGTTATTTTTTTATATTTTATTCATGAAGAAAAAATAGAAGGTACCCAGCTAGTACCTCTCGAATAAACAAAATCATTAAAAAAATAAATTACATATAAATAATTGCATCCCACCGTAACACTAAGTCCTCAAAGCAATGCCCCTCAAACACCTTATCTTTGGATCCCCATAAAAATGCCAAAGACTTGACATTATCTAACTAACAATGTTATTTTATGATTTGGGAATATGTGATATGTCATAAAAAAGGATAAATTTTATGGGAATTCTTTTAGTATGTTTTGTTATAGACTTTTTTGTAGATCCAAAGAGGCATTTTTTATTTCTCTCCTCTTCCTTTATATTTATTTATGACATATTTTAATGGGTGAGATAGCTGGAGTATAATTTTCATATGATTGGCTATTGGAATGATGATGTGTTTTCTCTGTAATTTTAAAATTGACGAGAGTGAACCCAAGCTCATCAACTCTAATACCTCTACTTGAGTTGCCATCCTAAAAAGATGAACCATACGTGTTAGCATCTCAAGTTAGACAAGTTTTTTATGTTCAAGATCCAACATAACCGGAATGGCATGTTGTGGAGAAGACTAAGCATAGAGATACATATAACTTGGGTGGAGATGATGATATACCTTTTGATAATGATCCTTTTGGGAATCGTAACCAAATTGATGATGATAAAGATGATAATATCAACTTGGTGAGGGATGATGTGAGTGGAGGATATGCTGACGGTGTTCTACCTACATATGAGGCTGAAACAGATACTTGTATGGATTTCATTAATGATGAAGATGAAGATGAAGATGAAGATAAACTTGAATTAGATGATGGATAAACTTCTAACACTTGATTGTCAATTTGCGCTTTGCTTATTCAACGTTATTGTCAATGTTAACATTTTGTAATAAGCTTTGAATGACACATTGTGGGAAGTGATATAAGATTATTTTTGTTTTGTTATTTGTTGTTTCAATTTCTTTTCTTTTATTTCATTTAAATGAATTAAATTATATTTCATTTCTCATTGTCAGAATGTTGTTAAAAATGTGTAGGTAAATGGCTGAAGAACAAGAAATTGCTCCTAAAAAAGTCCGAGGACCAGCAAAGTTAGCATTTTTGGGGAGAGCGGAATCGGTAAAATTACCAGTTACTTTTCTTAATGGTGTTGCAAATGGCCCAAACTCAACTGAGTTGTCTGCTTTGGTAGGCCGTCTTGGAAGGGACGCCAATCTATTGCCATTTGATTCTCTTAAATGGCCAAAGGTGGATGTCGAATATAAGGATAGAGTGTTACTAGAAATCAAGGTAAAATCAAATATCATTTATGAGTTTGTTTTTTTATCTTTTAATTATCTACAACAATCAATATGACTAATATATCATACTTTTTCATTCTTTAAGCAGCACTTTGACTTCCTAGATGAGTGCAACAAGTATGTCCTTAAGCAGCTCAACGCGGCATGAAAGGATGAATAGTCAGATATGAAGCGTGAATATTTTAAACCCTTTGCCTCAACGGAAGAGCGATTGGCAAACTGTCCACCTAAGTTGCCCGAGGATCAATGGATGGTGCTAGTGCAATACTGGGAAAATCCCAAAAACACTGTAAGTTCTAAATTATTTATATAATTGTTAAGATTTTCATTATTTTTCTATATTTACTAGTTTTATAAAATCTAATTTTGTTATATAGGCTGACGCAGAAAAAAA
>MVGT01001053.1:76116-110272 GCA_002174775.1 Macleaya cordata
AAAACTAATATTTTTTGTATTTTTAATAATTAATAATATAAATAGATTATGATTGATAAATAATAAAAAAAATATTAATCATCAGAAATCTGCAGGACTGTATTGAAGTCTGTAGGAGTCTGCAGCAAGAGTCTGCAGGAGTCTGCAAGAGTTTTTCAGAATCTGTCGAAACCTATCACTTTCAAGACTCCATAAAATTCCATTAAAAGTCATGATTAAATAACTACTGTACGCTCTAAAAACGTTCTAAACTCGAGACATTTATGAATTGACCGCAGTGGCGGATCTAGGGTGTAGAGTGGGTGGTCAGTTGACCACCCTTAGTTTTTAAAACTTACCTAATATATTTTTATTGACCACTCTATGTTCTTTGATCCATAGTTTTTAAAACTTACCTGGATATATTTCAGTTTGACCACTAATGTTCTTTGATCCATAGTTGACCATCCTATATTTTTAAAGAGGATGGATATTGCACCATCCTTATTAAACTACTATTGCACCCCCACATGGAACAGTTCCGATGGCTATTTTCAATGAAGATGTTCACCACACCATGTACATCATCATATCCAAAACTTAGACCATTCTACAACATCTAACCCTCTCAAATCGGCCCTTAAAGGATATGCAAATTTAAGCATCTTTTTTTAACAATTGATTTTCAAATGACTTTTGATGTAGTTACTAGTTCTAAAATGGGCTAATTTTCGGATATGATGATCTATATAGTGAGATGAACATCCTCACTGAAAATTTTTTCCTTGGATCATCTTCATGTAGACACCACTTTAGCAAAAAAAAAAAGTCGTGCAATAGGGGTGCACAAAGGAATGGTGCAATATCCCTCCTCATTTTTAGAACATTTCATAAAATAACTAGTTTACCATCAAATTTAATGCACCATTAGATATTGAAAAGTATATTTATTGTTAATCTTTTAGAACCTAGTAGAAGACAAGAAAAAGCATTTACATGAAAATACAAGAGAGGTAGATTGTGGGGCTGTGGAGGCCAGGAAGTGCAAAATTGATGGCTTCTCTCACTTTAACCCTAATTTAAAAAAAATAGATAAAGAAGAAAAAATGGCAGACGACCAAATCCCCATAGGTTTTAGTAAAATTCTCTTGTCATCCTTTTCCTTTTTCGATTTTATTGGCATGAATACCTTTAGATGCTGCAAAAAGTTTCTTAATAGTCAATCTGAGGTTAAAGATACTTTTTCATGTAAAGTTAATGGATTGACTCGGTCAACGCTGACTTAGTCAATATTGACTCGCTCATCCTGAAGGAAATTCCTGGATCCGCCACTGATTGACCCTTAGTCCCTTACATCTACCGTTTTTTAACAATCAAATCACGTTTTTGGCTCTTTGCATGCTAACATGGAAAATAATTAATTATTTTGCATTCCAAAATGCTAATAAGAAAATTCCGATCCTCCAACTTGGAATATTATATGAACATGCAAAAGCTTAAGTTTGAAAGTAAGAGCTGTCATTGATTTCATTTTTTGTTTTGTTTTTGAAAACAACGGGTGGATGGCCTATAAGCTAGAGGCTAGCTGTCATTATGATTCTATGGATTGATTATTTGTTTGGAATTAGATATAAGTGTATTATTTCTTGGTGGTCCCCATTAGGCTCTTACCTTTTTCTTTTGTTTCTTTCTTTAATTTTTGGGCTTTTTTAGCAAATAACCCTGTCAGTATATGGAAACTAAGAAATAACCCTGACATTTTCGATATTTCTGAAATGACCCTATCTTGGACGGAATCGTTAACTTGCCATCCTTGAGATCACGTGATGGTCACATGACCATGTTAAAGTACGTAAATGCCCTTATTCTAACCCAACCTCTCCTCACCTTGAGTTAAGTTCAGACCTGNTCTACTTCCGTCAAACTCATCCAAGGTGAGGAGAGGTTGGGTTAGAATAAGGGCATTTACGTACTTTAACATGGTCATGTGACCATCACGTGATCTCGAGGATGGCAAGTTAACGATTCCGTCCAAGATAGGGTAATTTCAGAAATATCGAAAATGTCAGGGTTATTTCTTAGTTTCCATATACTGACAGGGTTATTTGCTAAAAAAGCCCTTAATTTTTCACTACATTTTGTGTCTTTCACTCTGATAACTCAAATACTTAAACAGATGATTCCTTGAGTCCAGATCAACGAAAAACACATATATATATGCATGGTTCCTTCACATGCCTCTTGTTATGTATACCTAATTAATTTGATATTTCTCTCAATGTTTTCTGGTTTCAAAATTTAGATTTATCTCGTTGAACCTTGGTCAGATATCATTGACTAATGGAAAAATAATTTACAATCACATGCATGCATGCTTGCTTTTTTTTTTTTTTTTTAATATGATTATTATTTATCTATATAAATATGATAATTACTATAAAATTTAAATGAGCGTATTAAGTATGGGAAAGGATTGTTTGACGCATGATGTGACATATAAAACTGTACATGATTATAGGGTTCAATGATCAAAGGGTTAATTTTTAATAACGATGTTCGATCCGCTAACCTTGTAGATCATCCTTACCAATCTTCTATCCGAGCACCACTTTAATTAACAGTTCATTATTCAAACATAACATATTTCTTTACCGTTGCTTTGCAACTAATTTTTGATGGAGTTATAAATTTTAAAACGGAGAATAATTTTTTGTGAGGATGTGGAATCCACCCTGTCAATCATTCTGATCACCAAAAATAATCTCTCAGATCATGTCCATCTGAACCCTATGAGGCTTCAAAATCATTGTGGGAAAACTTCCCCACAAAAGTGTAGGAAGTCTAACATATATTATTTTTTTTTGTTAACCATGGTGTCCGGGCCAACTTGCGCGCACCTCGACTAATCCAAAGGCTATGTAGGGAGTCGACATTTTAACAATCCCCAAGTGGCCTTGAGGGGATTCGAACTGGTGACCTATGGGGAGTAAACCCGCAGTCGAACCAGTCGAGCAACCCCTCAAGGTTAAGTCTAACATATATTATGTACTTAATTTTTTATAGGGTTAAAAGTTTTAAAATAATTTGATTTTTTAGTATGAATTATCTATATGGTAAATAGATCATCTTCACTTCAAACCGTAGTTCTTTAATAATCACTACTTGGGCCTCACAAAAATCTCTTAATTTATATAAATAGTCTAAATATAGGATATTTAAAGTATAGAATTGAAAGCCCCTACAGCAAGTTTGGTTTGGTACCTAAAATCTATCTCCTAAAAATTAAATTTGAGGGTTTAGGGGTGGACAAATCTAGTGTGTGTTTAAAATGAGGAACCTGTTAGGTTCATATTCAAAATTATTTTTCTTGATAAAATAAAATAAAATAAAACGGTGGATCTAACGGCTAATATTGAGCTACGTTTAAAATTTCGTCCATTGATGGACCTCAAAAGTGCTGATGTTTTTTTTTCCTTTGAGGTCCACAGACTCCGTACAGTTAACAGACCCTCAATTTAGTGGCTGAAGAGAGGTATAGCACTTTAGAGTACCCAGTAGACTTGCCCAAACACCACATTTGAAGTTTAAGGCGGGTGTCCGGTAGACTTGATCTCTAAAAGGACCTTGTTGACAAGTAGCACGTACACTAGTAGAACTACTGAACTATTGTATATTCCACCTCCCTAATGCCCATACATTTGTCATATATGTCAAGGACATCTAACGGTGTAGGGTTAAGCAAGTAATGATACTGACCTGCTCACCTGCCTGTACGGGCAGGAGAACATAATTGACCACAGTCACAGATCTAACTAAGTTGGCATTTCAGGAGGACACTGCAGGTGACAAGGACGCGATGCTGTTTCAGAATCTTTGCATGGGTTTCATGGGACCCATATATGGAAAAAGCAAAGCGCGTGGTGGTTAGTTGATACTTGATAGGGTCAGAAATTTCAAAAGACTGGACTAATCCATCAACTTGGTTTTGGAGATTTTTGAAAAAAGTTTAACTTTTTTAAATCTGATTTTCATTCATAAATTCGAGATACTCTTATTAATCGAATAATCATCAAGGATTTTTTGGAGTGGATTTATCTCGTAGATGTTTTTAATTAATTGATTCTAACTTCGGTTTACATTTGTAATTTTAATTTGATAGTTTATCGATCATGCATTTCCAACTAGGCTACTAATTTAGAGTTTATAGCGCACATTTCGATGAGATTTGGGAAAAGATTAAATTTGAAATGAGATTCAAATCACGAGGGAATAATATCCTTACAATTTGGAATAGGGGATGAGAATATCACATAATGTGCGGGCATTCTAGCATTATTCATCTATGTTTATATATGTATGTCTATATATGTAGGTACTTTTTTATAGTTCATTGGTGGCGGTTTTCATAGCCTTTAGGTGGCCGTTCTATTGGTGACGACTTTGATCCTGATCTGATATTGTTGGTGGCTTCATTGTACTTCTCACATGCTTAATTTCGTGTATCTATGTTTTAAAAAAAATATATCTTATATGATAATTTTTTGATGTTTTATCGTAATATATATATATATATGATGTATCTTTGCCTTAAAAATATAGATTAATTTTAGCCGTCTAATCACTATCCACAGTAGTTTAAAAGGTAAGTTGCACGGGGCACGTATAGATAAAAGATTTTTAATTTCTAATTGAAAACTTTATCCGGACTCGAGTCAACATTCGATATCATATTATCGATTTAAAATTGGATATGAATTGATTTGTGTATGAAGAGACGCACACAAACGTGTAAATATATCATTTTTTACTTTTTTTTTTGTTTTTTACTTGAAAAACTGAATTTTCTTTTCTTTTTTTATCCTTTTTCGTAGCAATTAAAGAATAAATTATATTGCAAAGCGAAAGAAAAATAAAATAAAATACAACGAGCAAAACAGGGAAAGGAGCTACGGAAGCTCACCCCAAAAAATATAACAAATGAACAAATACAGTAGACATAAAAGACCACCATGTTTATTACGGTTAAGAGACTAAAAGCATCTCCAATGCAAATGTCTTGTAAGACAATGTCTTATCTACGTGGCATGTACAATGTTTAAAGACATCGTTGAAAAAAATGCATCTCCAATGCAAATGTCTTGGGATCACTTTTTAACTTATGTGAAACCTAATTTTTGAATTAGTCAAACTTATTTTATTTAAAAAGTAACTAAAAAATTTAGAGGGAAAAAAAGTTGCTGATGTGGACCGCAAGACATTGAACTAGACATTCATCTTCACAATGTCTAGAATAACTACCGCCACATCAGCATCATATACTTTCTTCACATTAACATTGGAGAAGGTTTTTTAAGCAGAATGTTTATCTATCCTACGTGGCAGTCTTATTTTATCACATTCACATTAGCATTAGAGATGCTCTAATTAAGGGGTCGACAATGTGGTTCACGATCTTGAAACTATTTCCAAGCTCAATCTATAAAATCATATATGAATTTATAGTAAAGTCATGAAATAGTTTTGGATTTAGATGTAAATTAGATTTTAAAAATTAGTTTCTAGATTGCGAACCACATGAGTCTTTTAAGTAGTGAGGCTCCAAAATAATTTCTATAATTATATATTATATTCTTACATTTCGCATACACTCGTAATTGGGTCGGTGTAGAAATGATTCAAATGTTAATTTTTTACGACAATAATCTTTTCATCATGATGATTAATATCAACCATTAAATAATTTGTATGTAGATCCACACACTATTGTCAATATGATGTACGAGTATAAATAATTTTAATAGAGAAAATAGCGTGTTACATTTCAAATATATTTTCATTATACAAACCCACAGACAAATCTAACATTAAAAAACATATACAGCTCATGTGAGAAGGCTCAATAAAAGCCGCCAATATATAAAAAAATCCTAATATAGATAAGGGTAACGTTATATAGGCCTTTTATATATAGTTTTGCTAGAATAACACCAGAATTTGACACCAAAAGATTACATCTGCTTTTTAAAAGTGGTATGAGGGTCTGAAATGGAATAATATTTTTTCAACAACTGTTATGATTGGTTTCCAATCAATAAAATAAGCAGATGTAATCTTAGATGTCAAAATCTGGTGTCCCTGTAGTAATGCCCATATATATAACCCCTCGCCCGTGGGACCTACATGTAATGCATTTTGGGGATAATTTTATGATCTACATGATGAAGAGAACATAATTACCTGAAATCAGCCTGTTCTAAAACTTCTAACCTCAAATCTATCCGTTTTAAATCAACGGTCAAAATAAAAGTTTAAAACTTGCATATTTTTTAAGGGCTAATTTGAGGGGATTAGAAGTTTTAAAACGAGCTGATTTTTTAATATGATGAAAAATATAATGAGGAGAACATCCTCTCAAAAAATCAGCCCTTGGATGCATCACATGTGGGCTATATAACCTGACCCTATAGATAAACCTATTGCGGGTCAAAACAAACGGTTCTTGGCTCTAACAAATCATGGATCCCATGAACTATATCTATATATCTTTTACTATTAAAGGGGCTTCATTTTGGCTCCATGTGGCTCCTACTTAGCCGTAGGAGCATCCTCACATATTTTCTAATATTCCCAAACTACCCCTCCAATCAACAAATAAGTATATTTCAATTAATAGTTTCGGCACTCCCTTTTAATTAAATACCGGTTATGTCCTTTCAGAATATATTTTAGTTACACTTAGTTTACACTTAACAGTGGATGTTATATGGATTGGATTCAAGAGTTGATTTTTTATGATGATCTCCAATGTCTATATCACATCAGCCTATACTTATACATGGTTGTGTGCCCATTAAGAGATGGTTCAAATGTTGATTTTTTGTGACAATGATCTATCCATCATCTAGATCAACATCAACGTACTTAATGATGATTTAAAAATTAATTTTTTTAGACAATGATCATCTTCTTAAGTACATCAATATCAGTCTATGGATCATCTTAAAGTAAGCCTACCTTATTACACTTTACCGACGCTTGCGATCGAGAGTCACTTTAGAACGATCTAAGAGCCAAATTTTTTCAGAATTATTTCAGTCCAGCATAAGGAACAAAACCAATGTTAGAAATACGTGCAGAGCACGTGCAAGGGTCTCGTATATATATAGATATGCATGGTTTTGGATTAGGAGAGAGATCAAAACTGTGGGCCATCCTGACCATTGAATTATAATTATTATGAATCTTCATTTAACAGGATTCAAACCTCAATGAGCACCGACGGTCTCAAATATTTTGTCATCACATTCCTGTTTCTTTTAAAAAAAAATAACCCTTCTTAATTTATTCTATTATTATAATAATGATGTTAAAGGGGTTCTCTAAAATGTTAGGGGGGTGGACAGGATAGAGGTGGACTAAATACTTCAAAATAATTGGGGGGATGGACATAGTTTTAATAGGGGGTGGTTATCAAAAATTAATTTGGTATTTTTCCACCCAACCCAAACCGCTAACCCAAAATCTCAAACTTTTCTTTTCACTCCTAAGTCCAAAACAGTCGAGTCGATGACATCCTCTTCCTAACATTTTTCTCACTCTAAACTTCTCTCCTCCATTGCCCAAACTCCTCCATTCGACCACTGATTATCGATTTTAAACAACGATTTTCAACTAACAACGGTCGAACTCTTCTAGATCGTTCGAAATTTTTGAGTTCAAGTTAAGATTAATGGTTCGGACTAAAAACCATCAATGACTCCCAAAAGATAAGTTTTGTTTGATTTTTTTATTTTTTTATTTTTGATCCCTAAATCTATATGTTTCAGTTGTTCTATGAGGTTTTTTAAGTGAATAGACAGATTTTAGGCTTTGTAGATGTGATTTAGGTCGATTTTTAAAAAAATTTGGTATAACTCGTCGTCTTCATCAATTTTCGACCGATGGTTGAGTTTTAAAGAAAAATTTGACCACTAATGGTTGAGTTTAAAAGAAAAACTCGACCACTGATGGTTGAGTTTATATGTAGAACTCAACCAGTGGTGGTTGAGTTTTTCCTAAATACTCGACCCTGCTCAAATGGATTAAGTACGAAAACTGTAAATTTTGATCTCAATAAAAAACGTTTGAAACAAAAAAAAAAACATATGAATCAGTTGTATTACCTCATTACTATTTAATTGAGAGATTTTCATTAGATTTGAGGAACCCAAACCCTCCGAAAAGGAATATTTAGGTTTTTGGGACTCCATTAATGGTGACCTTTGCTTCAATTCATCTTCCTCCATTAATGGTGTTCCTTCTTGAACTTCTTCATCCTTCATAGAGTTTTCTGCCAATAACGACTTCGATCCTTGGTGGTCGAATAATTTAAGAGAGGTTTTAAAGAGAGAAAATAGTTTTTTATTAGAGAAATAGAGAACGTGTTAGAGAGAGAAAGGGAGTTGGAGGTGGTAGTTTAATTTACACCCTCACCACCCCCTTAGTAAAAAGAAAAAAAATATTGGAATGATAATTTTGGATTAAAAGCCCATTTAACTTGTCCACCCCTATCATTTTAGAGAACCCTTTAACAGCACCCCTAATAAAAACCAAAGAAACTTTTTAAATAAAAATAAGTCGTCAACGCGTTATTGCGGAGGAATTCGTCAACTACCGTACTTGTTTTTTCCACGACGGGCAAATAATTTCAGCGGCTAGATGACCCCTTGGCCTTCTTATTTCTATTCTTCCTCTTTACCTCTCTAATCTCCTTCTCTCTTTCTCTCTCTAAAACTATAACCTCTAATAAGTCTTCATAATATTTCTCTCTTCAGCAAACCCATTTTGATTTAACAACAAATCATGAACAATCTGATGACTACTGTCAGATTTACATGATCTTGATTGATTCTGTTGATTATTATTAGGGTTTTTTTCCTTCTTCTTCAATTCTTCTTATTATATGATCGATCAGGAAGGGTAGTTAATTAATTAAGATGATGATGATTATGAAAGTGAGAGGTCTTTTGTTACTGTTTTTGATTATTGGATTTTTCATCACTTCTGCACTCGGACAGCAGACACGTCTTCCAGATGTTGAAGGTAATTAATTACTTAAAAGATAGTAATGGATGTATTAGTAGTAATGGATCAGTCTCTTTCTCTCTCTAACTTATTTCTCTCTCATCATCATCATAATAAAACTGTTACAGTAGTTTTTAATTAATTAATTTGCAGTAGTTAATTAATTAATTAACTTGTTGATGATGATTATGAGTACTGATTAATTGAGAAATGGCGCATGCAGTGGAGGCTTTAAGAGAAATAGGGAAGACGTTGGGGAAGAAGGATTGGAATTTCAGTGCAGATCCATGCGGAGGAGAGTGGGGGTGGGCCACACTTACTCCGGTGAAAGGAGAAGAGAATGCAGTTTCTTGTAACTGCTCCTTCTCTAACAACACTGTCTGCCACGTCCTCAGCATGTATGTAATTTACTTACTTAAAAACTCTCTCTCTCTCTCTCCCAGAATTATAATTCGAGGTTTCTTTAATCAACACTTGGTCGTAACATCCAACGGCGACATTTACTGCTTTTTTTTAATACTAACTACCTACACGCACCGGTACAAAATTTGGGCCCACGTTCAGGTATGGTCTTAAAACTGACCGCTCCTTTTTGGATCGACAGTCGTACAAAATAAATGTCGGATGTTTATATGGTATAGTGGGTCCCACTACTACATAAGTTAAAATTCTATAGTAAGACTTTTGAAGGAAAAAGTGGTAGGTCCCACCCTACCACATAAGTATTTTGCACTAGTTGGTCGGTCCAAAAAGCTTTATTGCTTAAAAGTAGGCTAGGGTTTTATTGGTGCAACATGCATGCATTCACCTTATCCTTCTTTTTTTTGTTGACTAATTTTATTAGGTCAAACTAGGCATACTCTAAAAAAAAATTGTTTTTCAAATTTTCTAAATAAAAAAGAAAAAGAAAAAGAAAAAAGAGGTCCTTATATACGTATATTTGAACGACAGTAGAAATAAGTAAGTACTAAGTATTATGTCTAGATCTCTTTGGTAGATTTTCAGACAATTTTTGATTGATGAGTTAGAAATTTTTAAATGATCATATGATTTTTTGTGGATAAATCATGGTGAAGAAATAATCCTAATCAAAATTAATCGATCCTTTGGATTATCTATATGACAGTCCACTCACAAGGAAGTCCTTAAATGAAGTCTCCAATGGAGCTCCTTAACGTTAGTTCAAAATCTAAAAGATCAAATTAACCTTCGTTGTTTTCAAATTCATAAAATTAGGAACTCATTTCTAACCAAGGTGAGAGAGCTATGTCTACTATAATAAAACGTATCAAAATTGCACGTTAGCATTATTGGCTGGATAAAATATTACATCATTTTTACAACCTACAAAATGGAGGTTAATTTTGTGTGCTATATAGTTACCGCTCTTTCAAATTTTAACCACAAATCATAAAAAAAAAATATTTAACCACAAAAGTTCGTTGAGATATTACTTTTATTATTTTTCTTTATATATAATTATCAATATAATACTTTATTCTTTATATTTATTATGTTATAAATATTTTCTAATGTTATTATTGTTCGAAACGCCTCACCTAAGTAAGCTCGAGCATGGATTGGGAAATTAGATTTATTTGATTTGATTTCTTGGAATAAAAGGTTAAAGATGCAAAAAAAGTTATTACATGGAAGCAGTTTCGGTGCCGTCACTATACTGTCATCATTGTTACCATGACCCGTGGGGTTCATATACAAATGAATCAATGGCTAACTTTTTGTTAGGATGTTTTCTTTACCGTGTACATCATTCTCACCACAAATCAGCTAATTTTAAAACTTGTAACCCTATCATCCATTGATGCAATTTAATGGTAAAAATAAGTGATTCAATTACCGTTAATTTTTAAAAAATTGGATGACTAGATTGCCAATTTTAGAATGAACTGATTTTTTGTGAGGATGTTTTCCTCACCATGTAGATCATCCTCACAAAAAACCAACCCTTGATTCATCTATATGTGGGCTCTAGAAGCCATGGTAAACACTGACGGCACTGAATCACTCCCATTATATATATACTAAAAGTGCCACTGAACTCGAGTAACTAATTAGTGGGCCACCTCTAATTAATGAAAAAACCAAACATCTTCTTAGACTTCTAATTAAGTTTTTTTTCGAGGGAACCTTAGACTTCTACGTATGTGAAAAAAGCCATCTTTTACTATACTACTTTGTTCTATGGGAAAAGCAAAAATATACATCAGATTAGTTAGGTGGAGATCGAACACCTTTTTGTTGGACAAATTCATACTAATCCATTAAGTTGATTCTTTTTTAGAGGCTAAAAGAAATTCAGAACATTCTAACTTTTTCTTTCTTTTTTTTTGGTTTTTTTGTTTTAAAAAAAAATGGGAAAAGAGGTTTCTCTGTTCATGCTTTCTGTATTTCTTTTTACGGTAATAATCATTTTTAACTTGGTGCATGGAGTTTGGTATGTAAACCGGATATGATTCATTGTTTTTGAAAATAAGGGAGATGAAATCCAAAACAAAAATTAATAAACCAGATATGATTCAATGTTTTTGAAAATAAGTGGATCTTGGGATGAGTTTTCTGATACACCTCTGAATAACACAAAATCTAAAAAAAGGGAAAAATAGAAAAGGTCTTTGTTGTTTCTACTGAAATTATATCTATTTTCCCAGTTAAAGTTTAAGACAATTCTAGGATTATTTAATTAATATTATAAAATGTTTGCGTATATAAAAATACAGGTTAAAAAAAACAAATTAAAAAAGAAAATACAGGTTAGGTACTTCGAGTTGGGTCCTTAATTATATCTCTCTTTTACCACATGTTTGGGAACACAAAACAGAAGCTAGCTCTACTTTGTTAAAAAAGAATAAAAAGTACGAAGAAATGAATTCGGTAAAACATCGACTTACAAGTCAAAAAATAAAAAACTAAGTTTGGCAATACAATATAAAAAATTAGTTTGTTAAAAGTTTATTTATTATTTTCATTTTTTTTATTCTTTATTTCCTATTTTTAGGTTTTAAATTTTATTTTCTATTTTATATAACATTTTCATTATTTTTTTTTTTTGGTTTTATAAATAGAATGTTTGCTAGTTTTGAAAATAACACTTTTATTTTATTTTATTATCATTTTTGCAATTCCCAATCATTTCAAAAACAGACATAAATATATAAGAGAGATCGACCAATTACTCTGTTTTGAAAAGTATTATTATCTCACCTACTTTATTTTCTCTAAATTTTTTTTATTGGCATTTTATTGTCAGTTTAGTCTCTTTTTATTATTATTAAATAATGATGCTTTAATCTTTTTCCTCTTGTACCTCTTTGGTTTTTCGTATTACTAATTTTACCCTTCCTTGTCTATTTTTAAAGGTGTACAGTCGTTGGAGAGAGAAAATTTATTATTTTTTGTTGTAAAACTTTAAAATGCTATATTTTTTAAACCACAAATCAGATTTTGATAAAATTTATATTTTTGAAAATCTTTCGTCGAGCTCTTCAAACCTAGACCAGTCACTAATATTTTTTTTCAAAAAAAATCTTTTTTTTTCGAAAGATATGCAAATTTAAATAAGAAATCTAATTTTGCAATTCGCAATTTGAACGCAATAAAAATCACATTTCATATATGTAAATTTGAATTTGTAATATGCAATCTAATTTTGCAATTCGCAATTTGAACTTAATAAAAATCACAGTTCAAATATGCAAATTTGAATTTGCAAATTCAGTAATATATATTTTTTTTAAAGATAAAAATATTGTTAATATCTCAATGAATGATTTCTAAAAATATAATTGTTATAAAAAATTGATTGATATTTGGGGATTTTGGCCAAAAACCCCTACTTGGAAAACGTTTTAGGATTTAGCCCAACAAACGTTTTCTTTTAGTCTAAGGCCCAAGAGGGTTTCAGTCAGAGGGGAAAACGTTTTAGGATTTAGCCCAACAAACGTTTTCTTTTAGTCTAAGGCCCAAGAGGGTTTCAGTCAGAGGGTTTCAGTGTGTGTAATTTATAGGAAGAGGGTTTCAGTGAAACCCACTCCGAGAGGGTTTCAGTCAGTTATCCTTGGGCCTTAGACTAAAAGAAAACGTTTGTTGGGCTAAATCCTAAAACATTTTTCAAGTAGGGGTTTTTGGCCAAAATTCCCTTATATTTTATAAGTTATTTCATTTTTTGTTTTAAAAATAAAAAGAAAAGTTAGTAGGGCTTTTGTATTTATTGTGGGGGCATTTTCATCAAGCAAAATGCACATGTGCAGTTTTTTTCCCTTTTTTGACTAAACTATCATAATTTTTATTGCTGGTACCGAACCATTATAACCCTTATCTACCGGGAAAAATACCACTGAAATTACACAGATCTTTAATTTGGGGGATGTGGTAAAATTGCAGAGTACTAAAAGCTCAGAGTCTACCGGGTGTTCTACCTCCGGAGCTGGTCAAGCTTCCCTACCTCCAAGAAATGTAAGACCCTCTCTCTTCTTCTCTAAAACTACTCCACTGGCTCACTTTAGTATTTCCCTTTTATCTTTTTCTTAAATTACACCAAATTTAGTCTATCTAGTTTATAACTAACTAACTAACTAACTAACTAACTAACCAACCGACTGATTGATCAACTGTATCCTATTGTGTTGTTAAACTTCATCAGTGATCTCACTCGTAACTACCTTAACGGTACAATTCCTAAAGAATGGAGTTCCATGCAATTGGTGAATATGTAAGAACTTCTCCATTTCATTCACCCATGGCTTACTTTAGCAAATATTTGCTTTTATTTTCTAACAATCACTGAGAGGACTAAATCACTGCAGTTCTCTTGTTGGGAACCGATTATCCGGTCCAATTCCGAAAGAAATCGGACACATAACCACTCTCAGAAATTTGTAAGTTAATTTTCTGATTTCTGTTTCTCAATTTCAGTATATGAAAATATTAGGGCTTTTATCTAATCCAAATTTGGCTTTTTAGGACCTTGGAGTACAATCAACTTTCTGGAGTTCTTCCTCCAGAGCTTGGAGATATTGTAGGCATAGAAAGAATGTAAGGATTTTCAGCTGTTTTACATTGATTATGTGATTTTTTCGCTTCCGGGTTCTTGTTGAATTGGCAGAATTTTGAGGAATTTTAGCATGTTATGATTGGTAGAACACTAGGTTGATTGGTTTTTTGTAATTGTAGATTGATTTCCTCGAACAATTTTACTGGGGAATTACCGAAGGAACTTTCGAAGCTGATAAACTTGAAGGACTTGTAAGTCTCCAAGTATTCCCTTCTAAATTTTAATTGATTGAACAATGTATGAATAGTTAGTTCATTGTTGTTGGGTACGTAATAATATGCGTTTATAATTGTTATGCAGCCGGATAAGTGATAATCAATTTACTGGAAAGATACCTAATTTCATACAGAACTGGACAATGGTTCAAAAATTGTAAGAGTTTTGACAAATTTGAATTTTGGAGTTACTTTTAAGGTAGGAAAATCAATGTTCAGTCACTTTTCTCACTCCTTTTGCTTCAAATTTGGTTGATGGCAGAGCAATTCAAGCAAGCGGTTTGGAAGGGCCAATTCCTTCTGGCATTTCTCTTCTGCAAGACTTATCTGACTTGTTAGTAAATCCTTCTTATTTCTTGATATCAAGTAATTCATGTATGAAATGGTGCTTTATCTATGATCTTCTTTAATCAATCCATAGTAGCAGTTTATTATACTTGTTTGAACTTCTGGATGCAGGAGGATTAGTGACGTAAATGGAACAGGAGCTTCTTTTCCACCACTAAGTAACATGAAAAGCATGCGGACGCTGTGAGTCGAATTATTACATACTTCTGAATTTACAGTATCAAAAGTCTGTTCTTGTAATTTGAATTTTGAAGTATCGTACATTTGGTTGTTTATTAGTATACTAAGGAGTTGCAATATTACCGGAAGTATTCCTGACTATCTTGGCGAAATGACAAAAATAAAAACCTTGTAAGTATACACTTGTGTTTTTTCTTTCTTTCTTTATATATACATATAGGGTCAGGTTATATAGCCCCCTTATATAACCCCTCACTTGTGGGGCCTACATGAAATGTATTCAGAAGTTGATTTTTGGAGAAAATGATCTATACGGTGAGGAGAACATAGTTACCTGAAATCAGCCTGATCTAAAAGTTGTAACCTCAAATCTACCCGTTTTAAATCAAATGTCAAAATAAAAGTTTAAAACTTGCAAATTTTTTAAGGGCTAATTTGAAGGGGGTTAGAAGTTTTAGAACGAGCTTATTTTTAAATATGATGAAGTACATAGTGAAGAGAATATCCTCTCCAAAAATCAGCTCCCGGATGCATTAAATGTGGGCCCCACAAGCGAGGGGTTATATAAGGGGGCTATATAAGGAGGGGCTATATAAGCTGACCCATACATATATATATATATATATATTTTATTCCAGTTAAGGAGATAAAGTTATCATCTACTATTGTTGGGACGCTTATCCAATGCTAAATTCTATATGACTAATTCAATTTTCGGAATGAAGTATTGCATTTGATTGAGCTTTACTGTTCATGTATGGTTTCAGAATGTATAAATCGGTTTTGTTAAGTAACCGAGACAGTTGGACGGAACAAAATTTAAACCTTGGTTGGAATCATTATCGTTCGGAAATACACTATAAGAATTAAGAGACTAATTAAGTCAAGTGTTCATATCCCAGTGGCAGTGGTAACCATAAAAAGATATCATGGAAACAAATTTGGGTTTGTAGCAATATGTCACCATCTCATATTGACGTTTCTCTCCCTTGTTATGTAGCACACAAACAAGAATTGGGAAACGGAATAATGGCAACAGAGAAGAGAGAAAGTACAACCACATACAAGATAGAAATTAAGTGTTTTGCTTAGTGACTTAAGTGTGTCTATTCTACTGATGATAGTCAAGAACTCTTCAAACTATACGTGAATTCGGAAAGTAACAAAATCAGTCTACGACATACTTATATATATATATATATAGGCCTCAAACCCTTCCCAAAAATACTTCGAAAAGCAAGCACTACCTTGAACATGTCATATGCTAATATTGCCTTCTCTCTGTTTTAGAGGTATTTTTTTTCCTTCTCATTGTTTTTTGCTGGATTTCATTGATGCCCCTTCATTATAACTAATTTGTATTAACATATTTGTGTAGGTAGTTAGAAAGTAATTTAGTTAGAAGATACATTCTTTTGGGACAGAACCTTCTCTTTAACTTTTGTGTTGCTATCTCTTCTTGCAGAGACCTCAGCTTTAACAAGCTTACAGGAGAAATTCCAAGCAGCTTTAGTGGTCTGTCAAAAACGAATTTCATGTAAGAGATCTTATTTGATCTGTAATTCTTCTCATATTTGATTTTGGGGTTTAGTACAGTAGAGTCATTTAGTCAACATAAACAGTTAATGAATTGGCTTTTGATTAGGTACTTGACTGGCAATTTCCTGAATGGGCCTATACCTGATTGGATGCTTAAAAAAGGAAAAAACATGTAAGCTTCACTTCCTCAGTGCTTAACATCAGTTGTTTTTTTTTACCCTTTTAGTTGTGAAATGGAGGCTATATCTTATGCATTTATGACATCCAATTTGAAGACCTTAATATTTCCCTGGTAGTATTAGTACTGCAATGGTCTTTGTATGTAACAGACGTTCCAGGTGTACAAGATGGTGACCTAAAAAAGCTAAAAACTGGCACAGCTATACATTGCTACTGAAAGCTAACAATGTGTTTTAATTATTGGTATTTGAAAAATTGAGATCTTAAATAAAATACAGGGATTCTGTTTAGTCAAACTTTTTACATTTTGAGCTAGTTAGTTTGATTTACAAGTTATAACCTAAAAAACACTGAACATAATGTATGGCGAATGGATTACACCAAGCGTCTTTCACATATGTTTTGGGGAGTGTAGGAGTGTTTCCAACATGGGATGGCCCCAAAAAAGGGAGTGTTTTTGTTACATTGACGAAGGAAAAGGTAATGCTGCAAAATGTCAATCCAATATCTCTCACTTGACGCTTTATTAGAATCTATGCCTTATACATCTAGTTTGTGATTTGCATTTCCTGGACCTTTGTCCTCTAGAACAACAATTATCCCCATTATTAGCGCTTGAATCTGATCTGAGTTCATAATCGGATCTCAAGGACTAACCAACAGATAATCAATGCTTATTTTATTCGACAATTAAGAAGTCATACCATTTAATACCCAAACTCCTTAATAGACGATTCCAATTTCTACCATTTAGGCTCCATATGAAAAAGTACAAAGTGTTTCTTATCCCATTTGTTCATGGCCATCCTGTAGTTTTATTCATTACATGCTACAAAATGAAAATAAGTCAGTTTAATTGTGTTATCTTGTGTTGACTTGGTTGTTATTCTCAAAAGCAGGATCAGTACCAACTCCTACGGTGATTTATAACCACTGCAAATGAAAAAAACATGATCTTCAATATGTATGACAAAACTATGAAAAGATATCATTTACATTGAACAAGAAAATTATGAATTCAGATAACAGAAACTATGCTGAAGCAGTTGACTGACGATGTAATTTTTGTCCATGCATGCCCCTCCTAAGTGTTATGACTTACATTAGCTAATACAAAACTATTATGTTTATGACTTTTTAAATTGAATTGTTCATGTATAGTGATCTTTCATACAACAACTTCACATTGGGAAGCTCAGGGTCACCTAATTGTCAACAACGGAATGTGTAAGAATAAGTCTTGTAACCTAACTTTTACTTTCTCGTTTAGCATGGTTAAATTAAATATCTCTCGGTTAATACTACTTTGTTTTTATTTTAACTGTTCTACAGAAACTTATTTGGAAGCTCTTCACTGATGAACAGCTCGTAAGTTTTCAATAATGTTTCCTAGAAGCTACGTAATTTTGTTTATCCTTTGTAAAACACTTTCAAGTAGGGTCTCATAATTCTGACATGCTCTCCACATTGTATTGATCTAGAACTGGCATTGCTCCATGCTTGAAAAGCCATCGCTGTCAACGTAGTAAGTCTGCATTTTTTGAATAAGAACATGAGATGTTGTTCCCTTTATATATATTGCTTTGTGTTCATAAATCTGTCCTGGTAATTGCAGCTTTCTGATTTTCTCTTATCCATAGTTGGATCAATCAATGGATTAGAGTCTATTGATTTTTAAAAACAGAAGTGATTCAGTTCAAGTGTTTCATATAAAGGAAGTCCGAAGATGATATATATTTGGACCTGCAAGGGTACCTTCTGTACTTCTTGGAAATTAAACCTATAACCTTTTAGTTAAACGTTAATGCCAGTTTTATTTATTTTTTATTACAAGATGATGTTAAATAAAATGTTAAAGAAAATAAGCAACGGTCATATGCCAATATTTAACGGAAATGGCCGGCATTTCATTAGTTCAGAAATACCTAGATATTAATGAACAAAGAGGTTTTTTTACAAATATTGATCTTGATATAATTAGTTATGAAATATCTTGAGTTTTGTTGACACTAACCCTTTACTTCTTATCTTCTAGATTGGTACTCATTCCATATAAATTGTGGTGGAAGAGATGTTACTATTAACAGAAATACGACATATGACGAAGATCAGGAGTCAGCTGGTGCTTCAAACTTCTACCAAAATCGAAATAACTGGGCATTTAGCAGCACTGGTAACTTCATGGACAATGACAATGACGCGGACTACTATAAGGCTACAAATACATCACGGCTATCAATGGCCAACACCCAATTGTACATGACAGCACGCCTTTCTCCCCTCTCTCTCACTTATTACGGGTTTTGTCTGCTAAATGGGAACTACACTGTGAAGCTCCACTTTGCTGAGATAATGTTTTCAAATAGTGAAACATATAGCAGTCTTGGAAGGCGCATATTTGATGTTTACATTCAGGTATTTCAACTACATTACAAAAACATTTTTCGGGTTGCATATAAATTGAGGTCTTAATTTGATTAGCTTATTGCAGGGAGAACTGGTGATGAAGGATTTCGATATTGCAGAAGCAGCGGGTGGGGTTGGTAAGGAAATCATCAGAAATTTTACTGTAGTTGTGACTACTGGAACCTTGGAAATTCGCTTCTATTGGGCTGGGAAAGGCACAACAGGGATCCCTGTTAGAGGAACTTATGGTCCTCTTGTTTCAGCAATTTCTGTAGATCCTGGTAATTTTTTTTTAACGCTCTCCTGCATATCTTTGTCATAAAATGCATATAATGATACTTTGACATTGTCAATGATTTGATATTCTCTTAGATTATAAAATAAAACATCCATTAGGACCATTACCTCTTTTACCACTAAAAAGAAGAATTCAATGATATGGAATATGTGCAATTTTTTTGACTAATATGTATGATGCATGTAATATTACCCTAGTTGTAATCTCCTGGGATAGAAAAAAGGAACAAGAAGAAAAACATCCGCCTAACAACAGTCGGTCTTGTACAACC
The DNA here is from genome assembly GCA_002174775.1 of Macleaya cordata. Taxonomy (NCBI): domain Eukaryota; kingdom Viridiplantae; phylum Streptophyta; class Magnoliopsida; order Ranunculales; family Papaveraceae; genus Macleaya; species Macleaya cordata. The sequence goes on from MVGT01001053.1 coordinate 95,667, forward strand.
GATATACAAAATGGCTTGTTAGTTATATAGAGTTGACAGCACAATCACAAAGTGGCTTGTCGGCTTTATAGAACCAACATGCCATTTTATGAAATTTGTATTATCCTCACGGAACTGATGAATAATTGGGTTGATCTAGTAAATGTTGGGCTGAATATCAGTCCTCTGTTTTGAATCTTGAATTAGATTTTTTTGATTTGTTTTGTTTGTTTGTTTGTTTAATACAAACAGATCAAGTAGGTTTTCTCATATCGACTTCCTCCTTGTGTATCTAAACTGATGAACTAGGTCCTTTACTTAATCTGTATGAACTTCTTACATAGAGGTGTCATCAATTCTAGCTGTTTTTGGGATATGTATTCAGTCCTTGTTAGACCCACACACCCTTGTTTTATAGATTTCTATTCCTCTCTCTAACAGTTCGAGCTTTTATCGTACATGGTTGTTAACACTAGGTAAAGTAATAAACTTTGAGAGAAACTGAAAACTTTGCAATATTTGAAACCTTTTTTTGTGTTTTGCTGCCACTTTCTGCTTAATTTCCTTTTATATTGAATTGTTTGTATGTGAAATATGTGGATCTAGTTTCTAAAACTTTTTTTTGCAGCTATACTGTTCAGTCAGTCTTCCCAATCTGGGTAAACACTTTTCTGTTTTAATGCCATCCGATATGCATTTAAGTTTATTGATGTTTCTTCTGCAGATTTTGTACCTCCTTCTGAGGGTGGAAAGAAGATATCTGTAGGTGTTGTGGTAGGAATTGTTGCTTCAGTATTATGTCTTATATTCATTAGCCTCGGTGTTCTCTGGTGGAAGGGATGTCTGACTCAAAAAAATGATATTGATGAAGGTAAAATCTCTGCTAAAATACTTATATATGTGAAACCTACTGTGACTCGAACTAATTGTTCTAGTGAAATTTATTTCACCATTTTAATGATATGTTTACATTCTATACAGAGATTAGTTAATGAAGTATGTGTTTTAGTTTATCTATGTAATCCCAAAAGCATGGTTTTGTTCATCTAAAAGCATGCCGAACATATCTGTAATTTCAAAATTCAAACCATTTTGTAAGATTGGCTCACCAGAGGAACACACCAGATTTTCTTAATGTAACATATGAATCATGATGTATCGATATATTATCGTCATTTTTTCTTTATATGAAGGTGAAGTATGTCATTAATTTGTTTTCTATATCTCTTCTTCAATATCAACACATTTTATGCTTGTCATTTGTTTCAAATTACATGTTTGAAAAAGAAATTGGATGAACTTATTTTCTTAAACTCTCTCTTGGACAGAGCTCAGAGGTCTGGACCTAAACACTGGTTCCTTTACCCTAAGGCAAATAAAAGCTGCCACAAACAACTTTGCTGCTGAAAACAAGATTGGTGAGGGTGGTTTTGGACCTGTTTACAAGGTATTTTGCACAAGTCATTAGTCTTGATCCATCAACTTGAAACCAATAGTCCTTCAAGGTGGTGCTATAACATCAAAACTTTACGTTCTTACTCAAATGCAGGGCCTTCTTTCAGATGGTACCATAATTGCAGTGAAACAACTTTCTTCCAAATCTAAACAAGGAAATCGTGAATTTGTGAATGAGATAGGAATGATTTCTGCCCTGCAACACCCTAATCTTGTAAGGCTTTACGGATGTTGTATTGAAGGGAATCAGTTATTGCTAGTATATGAATACATGGAAAATAACAGCCTTGCCCGTGCCTTGTTCGGTGAGTTTGCCATCATTTGCTTCGTGCAAATATTAGTAAAATTTTTCGATAAATTTGTCTGCTGATCACATGATTTATAGGTAAAGAAGAGTCCCAGTTGAAATTGGATTGGCCAACCAAGCACAAGATTTGTGTTGGTATAGCAAGAGGGCTGGCTTATCTCCATGAAGAATCAAGACTGAAGATTGTTCACAGAGACATCAAGGCTACCAATGTACTTCTTGATAAGGATCTTAACCCTAAGATATCTGATTTTGGTTTGGCAAAACTCGATGAAGAGGACAACACCCATATCAGCACTCGAATTGCTGGAACTTTGTAAGTCTCTATACATGCATTCCTCGTAATAAGATGTATTTTGATACACATACACGCATGTGTATATAGCATTTATTTTTGTTCCCATTATTTTAACTTAAGCCAGTTATAGTAGTAATCTTATCCTCTACCAAAAGGAGGTTGCATTTATCTTGCTTTCAAATTTAAAAATTCTAGTCATTTTACAGTTTTCTAGGAACTCCCAAATCATAATTGATCTTATGGAAGCAGGAGCAGCAGTTATTCATTAGTACTGGTTTTGGTTTAGTAGTACAATCTTGTCGTCCTCAACGATATAAGTAGGCATAATTTCATTCCTAGGTCTGGATTGTTGGGGGCCCGACCTGCACCTTGAACCCATAATATTCCCAACTTAACTACATGCTTGGTCTTCATCTTGGGGTTTTATTTCAAACGACCTCAGTGCTAGTAGAGAGATATCCACCACTTAAATGAGATTTGTGTTGGAAGGTCCCCTTGTCCGATGTGGTCTATCCGTCGTTTGCTTCACAATTCCTAACATTCACTCTAAATTCATGCATATTAAACATAATGGTGATAATCTGCACCTTTCAGTGGCTATATGGCACCAGAGTATGCAATGAGAGGTTACTTGACAGACAAAGCAGACGTTTACAGTTTTGGAGTTGTGGCATTGGAAATTGTCAGTGGGAAGAGCAATACAAATTACAGGCCAAAAGAAGAGTGTATTTATCTTCTTGATTGGGTAACTAGATCTCCTAACGACATTGTGTTGTTATATTTGCTCTTTCTTCATATTTAGTGGCTGATTACATTCCTATAAAAATGATTAACAGAACTTCTTACATCATCTCTTTATGATTGAATTTGATTTCTAAATTAGCAAATCTTGCCACCTTTTTCTTTTCCCCATCTTAGGCTTTGGTTCTTCAAGAGAAAGGAAGTTTACTGGAGCTGGTTGATCCGAAGTTGGGATCCGACTTCAACGAAGAAGAGGCTCTGGGAATGATTAATTTAGCTCTTATATGCACTAATGCATCTCCTACGCTTAGACCTAAAATGTCTGCAGTAGTCAGCATGCTTGAAGGTCGAACTGTTTTACGAGAATTTGTTTCGAATCCAAATAAAATTGGTGATGATTTAAAGTTCAAAGCCATTCGAAACTATCAGCAACAGAACCATGATCAGAGCATGACCGATAGCCAGACGAAGAGTATGTCAATGGATGGGCCGTGGACAGAGTCATCCACATCCACCAATGATCTCTATCCACTCATTCAGGATTCACAGTATTGGAATAACAGATAGTAGATGGAGAAGTTTAGACTATTTTGTTTAAATTCTATATATCTTAGTTTTACTGGTGGAAATCATGAGTATTGAATGTATAAAAGTTTTGGTAACTTGTATGCAACAGCATGTATTTTGTTTATGTTGATGTGAATAATTCTTTTTCCATTTTTGTTTTTTGTTTTTTTTAACTTGAATAAAGTATTATGGGGTGTTTGCTAAGTTTGAACATTGTAATCAGTTAATGTACTGTAGTTATGTTTACAGTTAGATATCATTAATCTGATGATATTAGGGAAGCCATTTTGGATGGAGGGGAAGTTTTTTTTGGACCTTAACCCTAAACCCATTTGTTAAGGGGCTCCTAAATTTCTGTTTGTTTCGCAATACATATCGAGATATCGATACTTTCAACTATTTATTTTACTAAATTTTTTAAAAAAATGGGAATGTATCCCAATATTTCGAATTTATCGAAGTGATTCGTAATGTTTTCAGGTATTTCGTAATTCTAATGTTTCAATATTGTATTCTATCCCTTAGATAGAAACCAGATTTTGAACCTTGGTTAGGTGCAATTCAAGGTAATTTATCCTTTCGGATCAAAAGGAATATAATCCATATATAACACACCCAACCAATGTACTTACAGACACAATCCGTGGCTCCTTTTTTTTTGTTTTGATCGGAATCCATCCATGGCTCCTTTCCTTCTAACCTTCTTCTTTATCTATGTTCAGTCAAAATTTCCGATGAAAAGTCTCCTAATGGTCATCCCTCTCGATCTCTCCTCTCTCTCTCTAAAGCAGATGGATTAAAAAAGTGGCATGTTATAGACCATATGTATATGGATAAGGGCTGTGAGTCAAATTGAGGTCAAACCAGTTTGACTACAACTGAAGTTTTAAAAATTGTAAAAAAGTCCTTAATTAATTTAGTATTTTATTAAAAAAACTTTAGGATATGGGCTGTTAGAAAAAAGGATTTTTGTCCCACTTTCAAAGACAACCATCACCGACCACCACCGACCAAACCCCTTCTTCTTCCCCATACAATTTTTGTTCTTTCATGAACCTCCGAGCATAATTTTCCGGTCACCGGTAGCATCATTTTGGTGTTATTAACATTGTGGATGGTGATGACATTGGGAAGAAAGCTCCATTAATGGAGGATTATTCTCAAAACACTTAGAATGAGATTATTAGATCTTCCAACCAATTAAACAAGAAAAATCTGAGGTAAGACAACCTATTAACAAGTTTATTCTTCGATTTTTAAGTTCAAAACTGCTTATTCTTTTTTCGTTGCTGTTTGTTCTTACTGGTACGAGGGAACAATATGCTAAATATCCTATCTGGTATATAGGAACAAGATAAATGTTCTACCCAGAACAAGCGAACAATATGACAAATGTTCTATTAGTGATAAGTGAACAAAATAATAAATGTTCTACCTAGTATATAGGAGCAAGATGATAGATATTCTAACAAGAATAAGGGCACAATTTGATAGATGTTCTACTATTGATAAGTGAACAAAATGATAAATGTTCTACCTAGTATATGAGAACAAAATGATAAATATTCTAACAGGAACAAGGGAACAATTTGATAAATGTTCTACTAGTGATAAGTGAACAAAAGGATTAATGTTCTATCAGTCATAAGTGAACAAGATGATAAATGTTTGTTGGCATTCATATTACCATATGTTCATCGGTGAACTTACTTATGTTTTATAGCGAACATAATACAACATGTGAACAAAATGCTCACTAACTCAAGCTTTGTACTCTCTCACTCACTCGTGTATATTTATTGTTGTAGGGTTTGAAGGTAGAAAATGATTCGGTGGATGACACAAATGTAGATAAAAGCAGTCTGATTAAACCTGAATGGAAACTATTTTGTCGGAGTGAAGTCGAGTGATGGCTCACCAATCCCTACTCTAGAGGTTCAATGGTATCCTAATTACACAAATGCCGCAAGAAGTTGGTTGAATCCATATTTATCTAGAATCTGGCAATATCAAAAATTCATTCATCTAAAGAAAAACGAAGTTCCCTGTGAAGTTGTGGATATATCTCAATAGATTATTATTTATAAATGAGATAGGGTGACACAATATGATAGAGTGAATCTTTTTGAGATTTTAGTGTCATTATATTTTGGGGTACAGGGTAACACGATGTAAATGGGATCCCATGGCTATGTATTTATGTGATTACGTCATACGTAAGAAAATGACATTTTTGTAACTACGCTAAATTTTTAGAATGTGTAAACTAAACATATAGTAAAATTATAAATAATTTGTCTCTCTCTCTCTCTCTCTCTTTATTTATCTCTATCTTCCTCTCCCCTACACACGCAGTGCATAGACTAATTTTTTTTCCAAGAGTTAGTTATTTATTCAAAATAATTATGTAATGTTCCACGCACATGAACTGAACATTATAACCAATGTTCCACCCAGAACCTTAGCACATTATATATCATGTTCCTTCTATCAATGTGGAACATATTTTCTCGAACCTTAGTTTCATCAGCCCCAGTTTAGTGTCAGTTCCCAGTGATGGGTGCACTTTATTTAAACTAGGGGTGATTTATCCTTTTCCAGGGTAGATTTAGTTTTATTGTTTTTATTTTTTTAATGGAGTGAACAACATCTAAATAGGGGTTGATTAATAATTTTATGGAGTACTTTTATTTTTTTCCTGATTATTTTTTAGGCCTTTTTTTAAAAAAGATACTTTAAGTGAGAGAAAATACAGAGAACAGGCTCAAAAAACTAAAACGAGAATTGGGGAAAAAAAGAGAGGCAAGAATGCAAAAAAGAAAACTAGTTGGAGGTTGTGTCAACTAATGCCAATGGAAACGAAACGACTCAAATCCATCACTGTTACAATGAATGGATTAAAAATGATCAAACGATCTTACTTTGGATCAATTCTACACTAACAAACTGTCAGAACAAATTCATCTATCAGAAGAAGTTCATTCATCACTTGGTATCAATTATTCACTAATAAACACTTATTCATCAATTTTACACTAACATACTCTCAAAAGAAATGCATTCATCAATTGTATCTCAAGAGAGAAGTTGTAGTCTGAGTTAAAACAAACACATATCAAACCCTAAAATAACTCTAGTTGGGTAACAAATTGATAATCTAAGCAGAAGGGATCAAATAGTTCATACTGATTCGGTTGAAGGAATGGAGTCCTTATCTAGCACAAACTATAATTCCTACGATCTTTTTTTTCTTGGGATGAACTACTACATATTAAGCCTATTAAATAAGGGCAGTTTTAACAATTTTTAAAATTTAAAATTAGGGTGAATAGATACTAAACGGGGGTTGATCCATAACTACCCTAATTCCAGACTTACATCAAATTCCTATAGAATTTTCTACTACAGAATGCGATCCGATAGTGGTGTATGAGTCTAACAGACCCTCGTGATATCCGTCTATTTGAGGATGATATATGCCCACCGTGGATTGTCCTCTTCTATAGGGTTGGATGAAGGTGAAGCAGAAGCTTTCTATAAACAGGTTAGTAAAGTGGATTCATCAAGCTTGACCATTCCTCAAGCTTTCAGCGAATTCTGTAGGAGATACTGTAAGTCTAGCATCACCCGATATATTAAGGCCCCTGATAAATAAGAGATTTTGTTAACATGTGCCCTAAGGGCACGTGATAAGCTTAAAGGTTTTATGTTTTGTTTAGTTCCTTGAGGTTATTTATACTATTTGGATCACTAAATAGATACAACTTTTTATTGGATTGATCAACCCTAGTAAACGGTACTTCCTTTTAGGAACAAAAACCCTAGCAAAAAAGTTATTTTAAGCCATAAAAGATGGTTTGACGGTTATGTAGAGCCAATCGCCTCTTAATTATAAAGTGGTTTGTTAATTTTATATAATAAGTTATTTTGAGAAATTTATGTTTTAGGGTCCGAATTATCCACGAAAAATTTGGTTTTTTTTTTAGGGGAACCTCGACGGAGCAAGGAGAAATTTATTAAACATTGAAAAGAAACCTAACAAGAGGAGGACATAAAACTTACTTCCCCATGCCTAATATAAAATACAAATAAGCATGTATGCAAAATGAGAGAAATCTCCAGCCTAACCTTTATAAATAGAGGGACAAGGAGGCAACTCTCTAAAAAAAACCTAGCCAAAATAAAGAAACACCCTCCTTTACCGTAAGAAACGGGGGACAAGAAGGGAATATAAAAACACTAAGAAACACAAGAAATAACCTACCTGCGCTGAACATAAGAAAAACTCATTCTATCTAGACGAGAAAGACCAACGATACGAGGAGAAAAGTTCGAGGTCAAAGCTTGATCCATACCTTGGCTAAGCCCCTGAGATGCATGAAGTCAACCAGAGCATTAAGTTCTCTGTAAACATGACCTAGTACCAAGTCCAGCCCCGTAGTAGCGTCTCTGATTTTCGACCACCAATGCACCAAATGCCAAGGAATGTTGTTCTTCTTATGGAACCAATTAGACACAAGCTTAGAGTCTACATTAACCAATACTTTAGAAATTCCAAGTTGATCACAAAGTGAAAAACCATTGAGGAGAGCCCTCGATTCACCCAAATTATTAGTCCCACCACCATAAAAATTCTGAAAAGCCGCAACCAACATCCCCGTATCATTACGAATAACACCCCCACCAGCAGCCCCCAAAAACGAGGACGAAGCCCTATTCGTATTGAGAATGAAATAGCCAGAGGGAGAATAGGTTCATTTCAGCATCTTAACAGGCTTTTTACGAACCTGGATGAGATCTAAATGACACACAAAATAATATTATGAAAAATATAGTAAAAATTCGGCTTGCAGTTGTATTAGTATAGTAAAAGTAAGTTGTATTGATTTACTCGTGGTCATAAGCCAAAAACTAATTTGAAAAAAATTTATTACTCTATTAGTTCGTGCGTACTGCATCGGTTTTTAATGTTGAATTTGTTTCTTATGTTAATTGGTTTTAAATATTTAGGATGATGATCTCTTCTCTCTTCTATATATTTCTGTAAAACTTTCTTACATTAGAAAAAAAAAATTCGGGATTTATTCCTTCCTGAAAACATGGAAATCACCCTTTTCAGTTTCAGGGGTTACGGCAGATGCTGTATTCTGAATACTTCCCCATACATCAACAAAATGCTATAATTAGATACCACAATATTCTCTAATTTAGATACTTTCCAAATCTTTAGAAAACTTTAAGAACCTTACTGTGGTTACCAGTGAATATAAAGTGTTTAAACTCTATGTTAAAATTTTGTGTCCCAGGAACCCGACCCTTTAATTTTATATGAAATCCTAACATTTTTTCTACTTCTAATATGTACTAATAAATATGCATATACATATATCTATATAAAAAATATGAGAAATTTGGTTTATGTATAGCCATCAACAGTTGGGAGAGATGAACTAAAAACCATCTTATGTTTTATAATCAATAGTAATTCAGTAATAAAGAGTCTCTCAAGGGCATATGTTTAGTATGGGTTTGTAGAGAAAAAGGGTGATTACACATGGCGTAAAAAAAAAGGTGTACATGTGGTGGAGAGAGAAATTTTGTGCATTTAAAAAAAATTTATTTAAAAATCTATTTTTGACAAAATTTATATGTTTTAAAAGCATCTTTGAAGATCTTCAACATGAGATAAATCACTGATACCAAAATATAAAAAGAAAAATAAAATATATTTTAGGTATTAAATACGAACGTAGTGCATACGATACATAATCAACATATTTTAGACTCTTTAGAACATGAATTAAAGTATAATTTCGACGACGAAAATATGATATGACATATGGGTCTTGCCAATGGCACGAGGTACATCTAGTATATATATAGGGAGGGAATATTTGAGCTCGGGTCTTAAAAGCCCCTATTAAACCTCTGCAATTTTTAGGGTTTATATGGGATGATCTAATGACTAATTTTTGGTGAAAATGTTCACTTTATCATGGAGATTATCATCACAAAAAATCATCCCATTCCAAAAAATTAGCCCATCAAAATCTCATTGAAAGTTGGTTTGAATCAACAATAAACATAATGTCTAGTTTACCTTTATTTTTTAATTATTTCTTGATGAGATTTTGATAGGGCTAGAGATTTTAAAATGTGCTGATTTTTTTGAGGATGATCTTTATAGTGAGGTGAACATCCTCACCAAATATTATCCCTAGGATCATTCCATGTGGGCCCTAAAAATATAGGGATTTAATAGGGGCTTTTAAGACCCGGGTTCAAATATCCCCTGCCGTCTTTAAATCAGTCCAACAAAACTGATTTGCAAATGCTAAAATAAAAGTATTATGAATTGTNAAAAATACAGGGATTTAATAGGGGCTTTTAAGACCCGGGGTTAAATATATATAAATATATATATATATTTTATCGAATCAGATATTAATGATCTCAATGGTGATGTCAGATTGAGATTTTTGAACACACCCAGAATCAGAAGCAAAAACTAATTATGATGTCATCCACATAAATTAAATTATACCATGATATGTCCACACGGATCCCACAAGCCAGTGAAGGAAAAGTAAATAATAGATGATATCAAGTTCTGGCGGTTTGTTTAAGGTCATACAATAATTTGTGCAAATAGAAAATATGATTTGTTAATCGTCCGTCAACAAGCCTAGGTGTTAGCTTTATGTAATAGCCGAAACAGGTTTGTCAATTGGGCTAAGTAAGCCGAGCTTAAGTGGTGTCTAAACTCAGCCGAAAATATGTTTGACGTCTTAGTTAAGCTCAAGCTAGGCCGAAACATAGGCCTGCCAATGAGTGGTTATGTTTCAAAAAATAAACTAAAATGATATGTTGTGTTTGAAAAAAATGAATGATGTATTGGATTTCGAAAAAAAGTTGTGCATATTGGCTCACATGAAATAATTTAAGAGTTGATATTTTATGAGGATATTATGTTGGGGTTATGCCTTAAAAACAATGTTTACGACATTTATGGTTTATTAATTCTGTTTAACATGCATATATAGTGAGTATAATATAACAAAATAAACTAATTGTATGAAGTATGTTCATATAAGAGGAGAGGTTTAATTCATCAATGTTAGTTCGTAGTCTATTCAAAGACTATAACACAAAGAATGATTATATTATATAATGTGATGTATCTCCATCACAGGAGTGTTGACTTTTAATCCTATGTGTTAATGTAATTAAATTACATTGAGCAGGTCAAAGGATGATTATCATTGTTTATTATCAGTTAACAATAATAATCATCAAAATTACTGTTATAGAAATTGGTCCTTAATTCTGAGAATTAACATATAACCTACATGAGAGTAGTAACTATTTTGTTTTGCTAATCAGTGAGGTCAGAAACGAAAACGTGATCCAATATTTTGAGTAAGATGGATGGTCATTTATTCCATAGTAGGAATAAGTTAATTCAATACGGAGTCCACATGAAATGACGTTCACTTGAATCACGTTGTAGGTTCTGATGATCTAGACTGGCCAGTAGTCTCCTAAATTGTTTGAAAGATTTATTAGATCATTAGGAACTGTTGCATAGATGATGGTCAGGGTCAGAATATGTAAATTCACCCTAGGCACTGACAAGTAAATCCAGGGACGTTTACGAACGTCGGAAAATAGTGGAGGGACTTAATTGCGGTAATACTAGTGGAAGGGTTCTTTTTTAAATATCCACACTTTATGGAGGGTTCAGTTACAAATATTTAGTAGAGTTATTTGTAATTAAAATATTTAAATTCTATTTTGTGTGAGACACTAAGTTTATAAGTTTAAATATTTAAAAGCCTAAAAGTGTGGGACCCAGTTAGACCTAATTGGACTTAGTATAGGATAGGGATTAGGGACCTCTCTCTATATATATATATATATAGAGGGGCGTTTTTCTCATAGCCCAACCATAAGAGAAAACCGCCACTTTCTCTCCCCTCCTATATTTGTGTGTGTTCCAGTTATTTCATAAGTTGTGAGAAAAGAAACTCTAATTCCTCGGTTAAGTAGTGTGCAAATTTCTCATCAACTGGAGCAAAAGACTGACGATCCGATCAGTAGATCTGTTTGTGGGATCATCATTAGCTAACAGCGAAGTTTTGAGTCTACAGTTCACGCTTCAAAGGTATGCTTTTCATCCTTTTCTTTTCAGATCCCATTAACAGTTGGACGTTCTATTAGGAGTCGATTAAAGTTTTTAAACCTTTAATTTTCCGCTGCGTTTTTAACTGGAATAATCGATTCCCAATAGTGGTATCAGAGCCACGTCCAATCCAGTTAATGGGTCTGTTATTTTTTGTGCAAATCATGGATCAATTGACCTAGATTAAATTCTTTAAATATTGGTTATGATTTTATGTGTGTGCATGGATATTCTAGTTTAATGTATAGGATATGGAGGCTTGTAAAGGGCAAGAAATGAAGTTCTTGGTTTCCCTGGCCTATTTATTTTATTCTTTTAAATTAGATTTGATGTACACCTTTGCACAAAAGGTATAAGATGGATGTAAATTAGTTCTTTTAGGTTTTCTTATTTTTGATAGAGATCAAGATGGAGAAAAAATTGAACAACAAGAATAGGAGGCCGGCGGCTCAAATTTTGGGTGGTTTTGGGTTTTAGAAACCCTAGTTATTTTATTTAATGAGATTAAATAATTAAAACCCAAAAAGACTCTAAATTAGTATGATCCCAATTGGTCTCAAACTGATTGGGAACATATTAATCTAAATTTATTTGATCCATGATTTTAATTGTTAGAATTATGGTTGATTAATTGATATATATAATTCAATTGGTTTTAGGATTTAATTACATTGAATTTTTGGGTTCTTGATGGGTACTAGTTTGTGTCACAAAAAGGAAAGGGAAGAAAAAGGGTTTGTTTCCAAAATCAAAAGGTTAAGTTTCAAAAATAAAAAGAGTTTTTATTTTGGTATAAAACTTATTTTTCTAAAATTGGTTTTAGAAACTTTTATTTCTAAAATATTTTATTTGGTTTTAAAAAAAAAATCGGTTGAAAAGTTTTGTAAAAACCTACTGTTAAGAGTTTTAGAAATTAGGTTAGGTACGGTTGGGCATTAGGATAGGGTTAATGGGTTAGTATAGTTTTAGGTTATATTTTAACTGATGGGCTTGGTCTACTAAAGCCCGGTTCAGTTTAAACAACCTAAACAAAACTAATAAGAAGAGGAATGGGCTGGTTATGCCCTAGTCTCGGTTCGGACAGATGGGCATAAGGCATAACAAGCCCAAGCCTTAATGGCAGTAGGGTTGAGAGTGACGGGTTGGTCAGCCCGCCTGACCCAACCCACAACCCGTTCACCCTGGACCGCCAACCCGCCAACCCTAACCTGCAACCCGACCCATGACCCAACCCACTGACCCGACCCATTGACCCGACCAGGTCTGACTCAGCCGAGTCAGACGAGCTGGATCGGTCTGACTCGGGTCAGACCAAGTCAGTTGGTCTGATTGGTTGGTTCAGACCTGATTCGGTCTGAACTGGACCGAACCAGGAGATGAACCGGACCGGTTCAGGCCCTTTTCTTGGGTTTTTGATCCGGTTTTCTTCCGTTTAGCTTGGTTCAGTGTATGTGGGTCCCACCAGGACCTAAATACATGTTTTTGGGAGTTTTTGGGAGACACTGAAAATATAAAAATATTATTTTTAGGTATTTTTCAGTGATTTGTGATATAGTACTCAATGCAATATGATCCTAAAGTACCTACTTACTCTTAGAAACCTTTGAGATAGTGTTTCTGTGAAACCCCGACAATAATGGTGATAATAATAATAAATTTTATGAGAAAAAGAAAAAAAAAGGAGGGGAGAGAGGAAGGAATTTTAGCTAGGTTTGGGGGACGCGGGCTGGCCCGACCCGCGACCCAGCCCGTGACCCGAACCCCACCTCTCCATCTCTACAAATCAGCTAAGTGCTGATTTGTTTTAGGGCACAGTAGACAAAAAGAAAAAAAAACAAAAACAAAACAAAAAAAACACATGGGAGGGAGAGAGGATTGAGATAGTTAGAGAGAGAGCCTGTGAGAGAGAGGGTTGAAGAGAGTGAGAGAGAGATCGTGAGCTGAGAGAGCAGATCGTGGGAGAGAGTGAGAGAGGCTGTGAGAGACAGAGAGGGAGAGAGGGAGCTGCTAGAGGAAGAAGGAGACAACAGCAGCAGCTGTCACGCCGGGGAACAGCTGCTGCCGACCAGCTGAAGGGGAGAAGAGGGAAGAAGAAGAAGAAGGAAGAAGAAGGAGAAAGAAGAAGAAAAAGAAGGAAGAAGAAGGATAAAGGAGAAGAAGAAAAGAGGAAGAAAGGGTGCTCTTTGGGGTAAGATTTCTAACCTAGGACCTTTCCATTTCAACTGATTTCTTGAGCTAGCAATTTATGATTTTTGTTCTACAATGCATGCTAGTATAGATCTTGGTGTTTTATAGCTTAATGATGGAAAAAGGGATGAGATGCGCTAAAATTTTTGTGTTAATATGAGAAATCAGCACCCTAACCTTGTAGATCTTGAGATTTTTATGATGTAAAGTGAGTTTTTTGAAGAAAAAGAGACTTTGTATGCATTAGAAATTTTTAGGTGGATGGGTTGAAGGTTTGATGTGAATATATGGGTTTTTATGATCTTAAATCCCCCATTTTTGATGCATGCAAGTGAAGACTTGAAAATGATGAGGTTAGGTGATGAAAAATCCAAAGAGATTTTCCATATCCTTAGTATTAATGTCTTCTATAAGTCAAATAAGACCCCATAGACCATTTTAGACATTTTTGGGACTGTTTTGTATAGCTGGATTTTTATGGAATGCAATGGTAAAGATGATCATGGTTTTGATATTTGGTTAGTGTTTTAGAACAACAATGAAGTTCGCCTTGTTTGAGGCTGTAAGTGATAATCCGGTCTTGTCTCTCGATGGAAGTGGTTGATCCGAGATGTTTAGAGTAGGAGCAGTACTATCCCACTAGCTGTTGAGGTTTAGAGGAGTACTCTAAGTCGTTGATGTCTTCTTGATTTTTAAAACTCTTATTGTTCCTCATTTTCTATTCGATTTTTGGTTCTAAGTACTAGAACCTAATTCTGTCTTTTGTTTCTTTGTCCAGCTGGTGAGCTGGGTGCGGCTGACTCTCTGGGTGAGGAGGATCAGTTCCTGTACCGCTAGAGGTAGGTGGTCAATTCATCTTAATAGCACCCAACCTTTTAAATGCATGTTTC